>CM065397.1:30595000-30597500 GCA_033060915.1 Euryodendron excelsum
TCACGAATGCAAATATGAACCTAGTTTGGAGTGAACTACCTGCAAATTTGAAAATCCAACATAATATGCAAGTTTATCAGCCTGAACCTTCTTTGTAGAAATTGATCGCATTCATTAATTAAGGGGTTAAAAAAATTTTAAATCCCTTGGCCTGCACTCCCCATGGCCAACCATTAGCCCCAACCTAAGCAGCACATATATGAACACGGGACATAACATTTTCAAATTATGAGGACACGGATACAACGGGATACGGCAAAAAAAAAAATTCTATTTATATAAATATAACATCCATAAACCACAAAAAACAATATGAAAACAACTAAATAATTCCTAATTATAATATAACAACTAACAAGTTAAGGAGTTGAAGAATTGAATTTTGGTGTTTCATGTTTTGGTGTTTTAAAGTTTTGAAATTTATTAATTCCACTCCATTTAATACTTTTAACAATAACATTTCAACTCCACCATGTCCCAAAATGTGTCCAATTGAAAGGACAAGTGTATCAATGAGTTGTCTAGGATGTGTCTACTAAAAAAAATATTAATAAAAATATTGGACACACCAAATGAAAAAAAGGTTATGTAATAAAGTTTCAAAGTTCAAAGTTCCAATATGAGCTATGAATGGTTTTATCTAACATTGGAATAAAGTTATGTAGTATATTTTATTAGTAGGAAAAGTTTCAGGTTCAAGACTTTGAGCCAGCTCAATTCCATATTTTCAAACTAGAACTAATCCGATCTGCTTCTTTTGTCCAAAGTTTTCAAGTTGGGCATAACCAAGATATGTACAAAGCCCAATCGAACAAAGACTCGTCAAGCTTCATTGAATGACAAGAGGAAGGAGTGCAAAGATCAAGGAAACAGATTGCCCATTGCTGTCAAGGAGACAATCTGTGACATAATTAACATTCAAATCTTGAAGCTTAGCTTTCAAAAAGTCAGATTTTGGAAGGCATTAATAAAGGACTTATCTAGGGAACTCCAAGGTGCAAAGATCAATATATAAGATGCACGAACACAGCCATGCGACATGGCCTAACACGATACGGACATACTGACAAAGCAATTTCCAACTAAGGTACGGGTGTCTGGTGCAATAATGTATCTAAATGCCAGATTCATGTAATTCTCATGTCAAAAGACACGGAAAAATGGCATGATATTTATATTTCTTAATATATTTCTTTTATTATCATAATAACTAATGTTTATAAGGTGTTCCATTTCATGCATAACATGAGAGTTTTATGCATATTTATATGTTAGTTCAAATTACTCAATACTTTGCTACTTAAATGTCCAACAATACATGTTGGACGCATATTCATACCCATACCTTAGCCAAGTATCGAGTGTCTGACACAAGTACTTCCCATAGTTTCAACATAAAACGAAACTTAACAGGAAATGGCAAGATAAATAGTTTATATATTTTTGTATGTCAGATATAAAATGTTTAAATCAAAAAAATGAAAAAAACAAATTACAAGATAACACTAGTTAAAATTAAAAATCATGTATTCTATAACTTAAACATCGAAATAGGTATAAAATCACACTTCTATTTTATAATTGAATCCCAAGTTATTTTTTTCAAACTTGCAACATGTTTCATTTTTGCCTAAGTGATATACATCGGTGTCCAAGTGACAACCACGTGTGTCCCCTAAGTATCCGTAGTGTGTCTAATTCTAATAAAATTTAGAAAATAATAGGACAAGTTTGAACGCATTTCCAACATGTGTTGTCTGACGAGCATTGTGTCCAACACAATGTCTGACATGGGCACGACATCTTAAAAGTGTCCGTGCTTTTTAGTCAAGTCAAGGGATTTTTTATTCTTCCATTCCATTTAGGAAATCAGATTCTCCAAGTCATGAATCTGAAAATTTTATTCAACAAAGCAAGGACTGTGGAAATTAGAATCAAGATCTCAGAGCAGCAAATTTGGTCTGTGAAAGAAGGAACACCAAAAAAAGGAAAAATCAAATCAGAACAATTGTATGCAAAGACCCAGCTCAATAAAATCTTGGCTAGGATTCAGTCAACTTTATGAAACAAAAAGAACCAGAAAAGGAAAACAAAGCCACCAGAATTAGATCAATTAATGCAACAATCTCGTGTTACATTTGGTCAACTTTATGGAGGAAGAAGAACCAGGAATGGAAACATCGATCAGCAAAAAAAGCAAGGATCAAGCACAATCATGTCTCAGGAGATTTAGTCAAACAATGATGGACGAAGACAAAGAAAGGCACATCAATGCCAACAGGACAGATTCAGCAAATCTAATCTCAGGTGGATTTGCCAAGCTTGATTGAAGCCCAAAATGGAAGGAGAGCTCAATAAGAGATTTGGTCCGCTTGATTGATTGAAGCCCGCAATGGAAAGAAAGCTAAATGAAGGATTTGGTCAACTTTGTTACCGAAATAGAAGGAAGTAAAAATCAGAGATTGGCCATCTATATTGATTGAAGAATACTATGGAAGGA
>CM065397.1:30600000-30752500 GCA_033060915.1 Euryodendron excelsum
GTTGCTATTACTTGACTCGTACTTGTTGCTGATACTTGTTATTCAGGATCAAACAAGAGAGATCTCGAAAGTATAATTCTAATCACGTAAATTAGGCTATGCTAATCAGATTAGAATTTTTAATAGTATGCATATACATTATAACCAAGTGGTGAGAAATTCCGCAATACCCAGTAATTGGTATCAGACCCTTGGTTGATACTGCATACATATAATACCTACCATGTTCTCCGAAAATCGGTTCCATGCATACTTAGGGTAGAACATGGATTTGTGCTAACCTCTGTTTTGAAGCGTTCTGCCAGGTTATTATGGTCACATGAATGTACGTTGTGTGATTGTAATTTTTTTACATGATTCTTAAATTGTGAACTCCGGTTTAAGGAGGCATAGAATTAGATGTAATAATTATTTTTTTGAAGCATGGGAACTCCACTGTTTTAGAGATTTTAATTTCTTGTATTCTGGAACTCCACTGTTTTTGGAGATTTTGATTCCTTGTATCCTGTTACTCCATTGTTATGGAGAATACGATATGTTGTAATCAAAGAAGATGGAGGAATAGTAGCAGTGCAAGGACTAAGACAGAAAACTAGAAAAACCCTAATGACGTGAAGAACAGTCCAAAGAATGTGATACGGTATTTTCGTTTAGGTTTCGGGGGCAGCCCCATAAGTCAGCGAAGTGGCAAACAAGATTTCTTAGTGATATCATGGTGCGGTTGGACTCTTTATCACTTTGAAGTGATTTCTTGACCATAATAGCCAGGATCATGATTAAATCTTGTTTATCTTGTTTATCTATCATTATTATCTTTTATGTTCTTATTGTTATGTTATTAGCATGGGAGAACATGGATAATAGATAAATCACATTTAAGTTGTGTTTTAATTATTTAAATTTCAATTTCAATTTTGATTTATATATGTTTAACTAGAGAGTAAAATTAATTCCCATGATTTAATTTAAATATTTTTTTCTAAATTAAGGGAATTTAAAATTTTATTTGTTGCACATATATGAATCACCAATATTGAAATATTATATTTATTGAATAATTAAACACATGGCATCTCTCATGTATTAAATATCTAACTGGGTGTGAGAATTTATTACGTATAAATCCCATGGTCTTCATCACTAGTTTATAAGTGAAGTAATTTATTCTATGCGTTGGTTTTAGTACTAACCTCCCCATCGGATGGAATAAGTTATGGACTCACTAAGTATAAACACTAGTAGTTGTTAGTATTAAGTTAACTCTCCATCTAAGTAACTTATTACTAAACAATAGATCTAGAGTTTAATGATGGTATACACTTAGCTATAAATAATAGTATCCTCACTATCTGAGTCACTGCTATTATTTATAGGACCAAAACTAAGTAAGCTATTTAATTTTACTTGGAATAGTCACTTGCCTAGATAGTAAAGTAAATAGGCATTCACCTGTCTAGATAAATGTTGAATAGTATACGACCTCCCATCAAGGCATGCTATTTACGATATACTAGGCTGCTGATGGATTCTGTTAACATATTGGTAGAAGGAACCATATTTTAATGATTGAATTCTAAATTTATTATTGCTTATCATATTTTATTATAATATATGATTCTCAGGATTAAAATAACTTTCTATCCACTTGCTGTTATTCTTAAAGAAAACAACCTGATTGGACCAAATTATATTGACTGGAAACGAAATTTAAATATTGTGTTAACTGCTGAAAAATATAAGTTTGTGCTCACTGAGGTCTGTCTATCAGAACCTAGTGAGGGGACAATCGATGAGAAAACCCAAACTTATCAGAAATGAGCAAAGGCTGATGAGATATCGCGGTGTTACATTTTGGCATTTATGTCGAATGCTCTGTAACATCAGCATCAGGCTATGCCCACTGTCTATGACATGATGAAAAGCCTCAAAGATATGTTTGGGGATCAAAATCGTACTACTAGACTAATTGCCATGAGAGACCTAATGAACACGACTATGGTTAAAGGGACCCCAGTAAGAGATCATGTTATGAATATGATAAGTCTTCTGAATGAACTAGAGATCCTTGGAACTGAAATCAATGGGAAAACCTAAGTTAATATCATTCTCCAGTTGTTGCATGATTCCTTTAAGTTGTTCTACCTGAACTACAACATGAATAAGTTATCTTATTCAATGACAGAGCTTCTTAAAGAACTTCAAGCAGCTAAGGGTCTCATTAAGAAGCCAGTTGTTGCTCTTGTTACTGACAAAGGTTCTACTTCTAAACCGAAAGGCAAGAAGAAGCAGAAAAAGGGTCAGAAACAGAAAGTAGCTCCTCAGGCACCACATGGGTCTCAAGGAGGAGTGAAAAAACCCAAAGGCAAGTGTCTTGTCTGCAAGTAGTCGAGGCACTGAAAATTGCAATGTCTAGTTTATCTAGCCAAACAAAACAATAAAAGTAAATCCCATTCACTAGAAGTTAAAACATGTGTAGCAGTGTTATCTACTGGTACATGGTGTGTAGCATGATCATCAAAAAAGCGATCCGGATCATAAGGTCGTACGATCCTACAACTCAATTTTGTTGGATCGATCTGGATCGTATGTAAAATCGTTTTAGGCTAGGATCGTTTGGGATCGTAGGATCGCGATTCGGATCGCAATCCTATGCGATCCAATTACTGTCTCTTTTAGTGTTTAAATATGGGCTTTCAAATCCATTTGGCTGCTGTGGCCCAACTTTTGAAGCCAACAAATGCACAAAACAATCAACAGAGAAAATCAAATCGTCGAAAGCTCAAAGGGCACAAGTTCTGCGCAGAAAATCAAATTTCTTTCCAGGTCTCCATCTCCATTGCCAACCTTTCCACTGTCCAGGTATTTGTCTCTTCTTCTCCTTCTTCTTCTTCTCTCCTCTTTTTCTTTCTTCTTCTTCTTCTTCTTCTTCTTCTTCTACGTCGTTTTGCTCAGTGATGTCCTTTTTTTTTTTTCCTTCTCTTCTCTTCTCTTTTCTTCTTTTCTTCTCTTCTTCTTCTGTTGCTACTTTACTGCATTGTTTTCTCCTCTTCTTCTTCTCCTTTTTTTTTCTTTTTCTTCTTCTTCTGCTTCTACTCTATTTTGTTGCTGCTACTCTGTTTTGTTGCATTTTTTCCCTGCCGCTCCTCCTCATCGTCCTCCGTCTTTGCTGCTTCTTTTCTTTATTTTTTTAAGCATATTCTGAAGGTTATGTGTTGACATTTGACACTTTTGAACCTTCGCTACTGCAATTTGCAGACTTACAGAGTGCAGACTTTATTTTGGGCATTGCATTGCAAGTTATCATCAATGTCAACCACTGGTTCATGTGATTCGTTTTGTTATTCATGATATTTTTAATTCTTTTTATATAATTTAGGCTCATTCTCTATACATTTTGAAGTAATCATCATAAAATACAAAAAAAATTAGCATTTTATTCCTTTTTGGTAGGATCTTACAATCCTCGATCCGATCCGGAAGACCCCCAAAATGATCCAAGGTAGGATCCCGATTTTGAAAACCTTGGTGTGTAGATACGGGAGCCACTAATTATATATGCAATTCTTTGCAAGGGTTCCACCAAACCCGTTAACTAAATGATGGAGAGATTTACATCTTTTTGGATGATGGCACGAGAGTGTCAGTAGTTGCAGTAGGAGATATTAGTATTTCTTTTGATAGAAATAGGATTTTAATATTAAAAGACTCTCTTTATGTACCTTTCATTAGAAGGAATTTGATTTCAATTTCTAGATTGGTTGATAATGAATATTCCGTTTAGTTTAGTAACTTTGTGGTTATTAAGTTAAATAAACGTTTTATCTTGTTAATCATCTCTCTCTTACACTGCAACTAAATGAATTGAATAACACTAATACGCTACCATATAAGAGAAAGCAACCTTCTGAAATTAACCAAACCTATCTTTAGCACCTACGCCTAGGTCATATTAATCTGAGACAAATTTCCAAACTGGTCAAGGATGGACCATTAAGTTCATTGAAAGCGGAGGCACTGCCAGTCTATGAATCCTACTTGGAAGGTAAGATGATCAAATGACCATTTGCGGCAAAAGGCAATAGGCCAAAGGAGGTATTAGAATTAGTTCACTCTGATTTGTGTAGCCCCATAAATATCCAGGACAGAGGTGGCTTTGAGTATTTCATCACTTTTATTGATGATTACTCAAGGCATGGGTATATTTATTCGATGCGCCGTAAAATTTGAATGCTTTGAGAAATTCAGAGTATTTATGACAGAAACAAAAAAGCGTCATGGTAAATGTATCAAGACACTACGATCTGATCGTGGTAGCAAGCACATCTTAGGAGAATTTTTGAATTACTTATCAGATGAGGGAATTAAGTCCCAGTTGTCTGCACCAGGTATACCACAACAGAATAGTGTAGCAGAGAGAAGGAACAAAACTCTTATAGATATGGTCAGATCTATGATGAGTTATTCAGACTTGCCTAATTCGTTTTAGAACCATGCACTTTAAAAAACAGCATACATTCTAAACTTGGTATCATCTAAGTCAGTACCTGTTACTCCCACAGAACTCTGGAACGGGCGCAAGCCTAGTCTACGACATGTTCAGATATGGGGGAGTCCAATACACGTGTTGAAAGGAAAAGCAGATAAGTTGAAATCGAGAATAGATGTATGTTTCTTTGTTGGGTACCCTAGAGGAACAAAAGGGGGTTGATTTTATTGTCTTAAAGATCATAAGGTAATTGTTAGCACCAATATCCGATTCTTAGAAGAGGACTATGTAATGAATCATAAACTCATAAGTAAGCTTGTTCTAAAAGAGGTGACAAGAGATAGACTAACACATACTTCTTCATTATCTTTAGTACAAGAAGCAGCACCACAAGACAAAATTGTTGACATTCCATTACCTCGTCATAGTGGGAGGAATGTTGTGACTTAGGCTGATACTGAAGTGCAGCGTGCAGTACCACCAACACGTTGGTTCCACAATCAAGGCATGATGATGGTGCACAAGGATCAGAATTAGCAAATCAATCTACTCATAATACACAGACATCGGACGTGCCTCGTCGTAGTAGGAGAGTTGTACGCTAACCTGTTCGGTATATGTTCTTGGGAGAGTCTTATGACAAAATTCCTGATAAACTAGCTACTGAATCCAGGAACTACAATAAAGCACTTCAAGATAAAAACACAGAACTTTGGACAAAGGTTATAAAATCAGATATGGAGTCCATGTACTCTAATCAAGTCTGGAATCTTGCAAAACTACCCAAAGAAATAAAACCCATCGGATGCAAGCAGATCTATAAGAAGAAGAGAGGAACAGACAGAAACGTCAAGGCTAGGCTTGTTGCGAAAGGGTTCACTCAAAAAGAAGGGATCGACTATGAGGAAACTTTTTCGCTGGTAGCTATACTAAAGTTTATCCGGATTCTCTTATCCATTGCAGCTCATTTGGATTATGAAATTTGACAAATTGACGTCAATAGCAAAAGGCCAAAAACACATGGTGCGCAAACTTAAAAAGTCTATTTATGGACTTCAGCAAGCATCTAAGTCTTAGAACACTCATTTTGATCAGGCCATTAAGTCTTATAGTTTTGATCAATGCATTGACGAGTCGTGTGTGTATAAAAAATGTAGTGAAAACGTGGTGGTGTTCTTGGTACTGTATGTGGATGATATCTTGCTCATGGGAAACGATGTGGGGGTATAATTTCGGTTAAGGTATGGTCATCCGGACAATTCGATATGAAGGACTTGGAAGAAGCCGGTCACATCCTTAGAATCAAGCTTTTACAAGATCGCAAACATAGAATGCTAGGCTTATCACAAGCTATTTATATCGATAAGATTCTTACCCGTTTTAGCATGTAGGATTCTAAAAAAAGGTTTCCTTTTAGAAATAGAATCTCTCCAACCAAAGATTAGTGTCCTAAGACACCGATTGAGGTAGAAAACATGAGAGAGTTCCCAATGCATTAGCAGTGGGAAGCCTCATGTATGCTATGCTTTGTATTAGACCTGACATCTGTTTTGCCGTAAGCATAGACAGCAGATATCAGCCAAACCTAAGGCAGGAACATTGGACTACAGTAAAGCATATAATAAAATACCTGAAAAGGACTAGGAATTATATGTTGATTTATCAAGCAAATAGTCTAGTACCCATTGAGTACACAATCTCAAATTTCCAATCAAATAAGAATTCTAGAAAATCGACCTAGAAAAATGTATTTACCCTAGAAGGTGGGGCCATTAGTTAGAGGAGTATCAAGCAATCATGTGTTGCTGGTTCCACCGTGGAGGCCAAATATGTGACAGCCTCTGAGGCACCCAAGGAGGCTGTTTGGCTCAGAAACTTTGTTAGATTTAGGAGAGGTACCTTCAGTATAATCGCCAATTACACTTTATTGTGATAATAGCGAGGCAATTGCTAATTCGAAGGAATCTAGAACTTACAATAGGGCAAAACACACAGAGCGTAAATATCACCTGATACGAGACATAGTGCACAGAGGTGATGTGATGGTTACCAAGATTGCATCAGCAGACAACCTGGCAGACCCCTTTACAAAGACCTTACCAGCAAAGACTTTTGAGAGTCATTTAGAAGATATGGGACTTAGATGCGTTACTGCACAGCTGTAAGTCTAAGTGGGAGATGGTTAGAGATTTATACTAAAAGACATGCTTTGTGTAATGGCTTTAGTATTTATTAATAAATTAGTTATTTCATTTTAATAAGAATCTGTGTGAACAATTGTTGCATTGTATTATTTATTTAATGATTATGCATATGTGTCTCTTATTCTGTATAATAAATGATTTGGTGTGTAGAATACGCCTTACACACGGAAAATCAGATCATCGGTTCTTATGGATTATAAGCTTATTGTTCACAGTCTTAGATGGAACTGAACACACCATCAGTAGAACTGTAGTATAAGGTTTTAATAAGTCTGTCTTAACTATGGAGAACGATATAGTTCTAACTCCTTGTACTAGTACACTTTATGTGTATCGAACAGGACCGTGTTGAGATAATTATTTTCATACTGACTATATAAAACAATTAATACCTCATGATTATTATGAGTGCTTATGCTCTTAATCCTAGTATAATAAATAAACACGTGCATGTAGTATTTATTGTTTTGATTCATAGAAGAGTAAGATTCTTTGTGGGTCAATAAACTAAGTGAGTTGAGCAATAACATTACGTGTATGGTGAATATTAATTATTAATGGAATCCACGTCCCGGTATGGAGATTAATGATACCCCCTTGAGGAAGCTTATAAGTTTTGATTATGTCAAACCCTACAGGTAAATTATGAATCCGACATATCAAATAAGTTAAGTGGAAGGTCTCTATAAATTAAATAAGTCTATTAAAATGTAATTGTCAGTAATTTAATTTAATAGAAAGGCATCTGTAATCTTAATGTGAGAAGATAAATAAGTATTTAATAATATGAAGCTCGAAATATAATTCATAGTATAACAGCAAGTGCAATTATAATTCATTAGTAGTATCAATTATAATTTATGTAAATAGAAATTAATTCTGGTTAGATTAGGAATCCTTATTTGTGTAGGAAGTCCTAATTATACTAATCCTATAATTCCTATTGTAGCCTCTATATATACGCACTCTAAGAGCAACTATGGTTACACTTTGCTCATAATTGAGATATACAAGTTTTTGTAAAGAAAAGAAACCCTAACAGCTACAAACCCACCATCTCTAGAACAAGGCGTATACAAGGAATACAGCAGAAGTCTGAAGGTTGAGTTCGAGCAATTGATTCGTATTTGTTGCTATTACTTAACTCGTACTTGTTGTTGATACTTGTTATTTAGGATCAAATAAGAGAGATCTCGAAAGTATAATTCTAATCACGTAAATTAGGCTATGCTAATTGTGATAATATGTGTATGCATTATAGCCAGATCGTGAAAAATTCCGCAGTCCCCAGCATATACTTCCTAACTTCTCACGTTGTAAATGTTTGTTGGCACCGACAAACTAGTTGTAAAGATTCACTAGGAGCTGTTGGCTAGTGGTGAAGGTTCCTAGGCGTGCAAACTAGGGAGAAGGTTTATTAACACTTACGCAAGCTAGTGGTGAATGTTTATTAGTATTTGAGCAAGCTAGTGGTTGTAATCGCTATTTAGAGAATAGTGGAGAAATTCAAAGAAGGCATTTTGGGTAGTCGATGTAGGCAATGATGACTGAATCACTCTAAATCTCTATGTCCATCTCTTCTCTCTCGCTCTGTCTAGCAATTATTTGTTGATTATCTATTTGCACACTTAGCACTTATACCTCACAGTTTGCTCATATTACTTTATTATCATATTTCACTGAGTCAATTCATTCTCATCTAAGTGCATAGATGCCATTCACTACCACATATTGTCTATTTGTTCATTAACTGTGCATTATCTTACTTTTGAGTTAACTCAATCTGATTTTGGCACTTTGATTAGTATTTGGTGGGTCATCCTATTCACCTCCCCCACCCCTTTCTTTACGTTGCTATGACTGAGTTAAAAATTGGAATCAGAACCTAGACTCTTGCGTTGGACTTGACTGACTGAGAGTATAACATGACAACCTTACAATAAATGGAAAGGTTGAATACGAATCCACCATCAAGCCGTACATTATGGGCTATGGAAAGTCATTGTAATGGACCTAGTGTGCCTAGGCAAAACTATCAATGGGCAAAAAATGCTTAGGGTAGAAAGTGAATGGAATGAAAATAACATCAAAGGTGTTCAAATGAATGCCACTTGAGGAGGTTGAAGAAAGTATGGATTGTGGCATCTATGGGCTCGATATTCTTTGCAGAAGGAGAGGAAAAGACGCACTTTTGAGGAGAAGAGATGGCCTTAATGAGAAGTATTGTGACTCATTCTTCTTTTTTTCCTTTGGTAGACTTTATAGGTGAACTTACTTCTGTCGATAGATTTTAGTCTTGAGTTGTACTACGTAGTGCCCAGAAGTTGCACCCCTATTGGCTTCGAGGGATTTCTTTACCTATCCAAAAAAAAAAAAAAAAAAGAAGGAATCCTATATTAACATTATTTTCATATTTGATTTCGTAAACTTTGCCTAAAGTGACTCTTGAAAGAGAGCAGACAACATAACTACATTACACACTGTCAAAACCTCACCATCTCACTGCCCAATGCCCATGATAGTCATTTTAAAGAATAGCCCACTATGGTGATAATTAATAAAACTATTAGCACTATCAAAACATAAACTCAAGACATGAACTTTGAAGTCAAGTAACGATAAAACTTGAAAGCGCATAAGATTTACAGGATATTAAAGTTGCCTACTAAAAGGGCATGGCTTTATCTAGTGGCAGACACAGAATTTTGAATTTTGGTTTGTTTGTTGGGGGGGGGGGGGGGGGGATTATGAGGGGGGGGGGGGGGGCGAAGAATTTCTTTTTGTTGAAGGGAGGTTTTTTATTATTGGGAGTTCAATACAGGATATAGTTTTTTAAATATCCAAAAATCTACAAGAGTGAATAGAAATTTTAAAATTTTGGGAAGGCCAATACACTATATTGTATCCAAAATATCCAAAATTTTATAGGATATATAGGAAATTTTCAAAACTTTTGTTTTTGTTTTTGGGGGGGGCGTCACCCCCACCCACCCCCCCTCCGTCCTCCCCTAGCTTTATCTATTAATATAAAAGCAAACAAGATACATACATATATATATACATATAAATGGCAACAACCATTTCAAACCATGTAAATAATACTAATTTAATGCCAAGATAATGCCGTAAAAAGAGAAGGAAGAAGAACAAGAATATTTTACGCATATCAACCACAAGGTAACTAAAATTTGGAAATTTATGTGAACACATACCATGCAATATCTTCGCCCAACATGAATCACATACAAATGTAAAAATATAGGATACAAGAATTAAAAGTAGACATAAAACAGGCAAAAAAATAATAATAGCAAAGGCTCTAAGGAAGATGGATATCTGGGGCAAAATAATAAGAGAGAGAATCTCCCATGTCGGTCCTTATTAATCAAGGGTGCTGGCAGAGGTGGACTGAGTACAAAGTTTGCACAAGGTAGCAGCCTTTAGACTCAAATTCCTTTCTCCCAGTCAAAGCCCAACGTTTACTATTGAATGGCCTCTTATGTCATCCTCATGACATAAGACATAATAGCAAATATAACTTTTTTATGAGTTATAGCATTATTGTATTAAGAAAAGCATCAAGAGGATGTCACCCGTAAACAAAAGGTCTAACAAAAGCCCAAGAGGCTATACAACCCTTACATCCTCACAAATACAAAAATAAAATAAAATAAAATAAGACATCATCCTGAGTATGACTAAAGATTCTAGACTTAATCATCAGGACATAAACATCTAATGTTGCCTTGAATGCACATCCTATAAACAAATAAGATGATCATATCTATCACCAGTTATAGGCTATCATGCAACGTCCATAGTTCTTGAAAGCTCAAGGCACACTAAGGCACCAAGGTCCCCTAGAGCACAATGTTCAACATCTAAGAAGCATTGACAAGGACACGGACACGGACACGGATACGGATACGGACACGAACACGCAACATGGATACAAATATGGTGATTTTCAAAAATTTAGGACACGACATGGAAGAGACACGCCAAAACTATATATTTTAAATATATCATATATAGAAAAATTTTACTCAACACATAATGAGAAAAATACAAAACAACATTCATTAAAATTATAAATCATGTAATCTACCATTCAAACATCAAAGTAGGTAAAAAAAATCACATTGTTTCTATTTTACACTTGGATTTCAAGTAATGTGTTTCATATGTGTAAGAGTAACAGGTGTCCCCAAAGTGTCCAAAGTGTGTCCGATTTTTAAAAATACTAAAATAATAGGACACATTGGGACGCGTATCCAACACATGTCAAGAAAGTCTCCTTAGAAGTGTTTATGCTTCTTAGCTCAACATGAAGCGTGAGCATAAGCGAACTAATGAGCATGTGTGATACACATGTATGTTAAAGATACTTACAGCCGAAAGCAATTGGAATATGTAACATAGATACAAAAAATAAATAAAAAAGATGAATTTTTTGACATATCAAATAAGAATATTAAATCAATACACATGTAAATAATTTTAACAGGTATGTGCATCATCTAAATCAAATACCCATTCGCAAAATTGTAATTGCAATAAAAAAGCTAGTCGCAACTTTAAATTATGTATTGTACAATTTTAGACACTAGGTAGGAACAAAGCACTAAGATCTCTATTTCAAACCGTCAAACTTAAGCTCCTAAATCAATAATATAAAATACAAAAAATGATTTAAACAAAAATATATATATTATAAGACCGTGAATGTGGTATAAGGCATATCAATTAGTGACCATTTAAAGATAACAAAATAAACATAAAGATATTATTGATTTGTCAAAAAAATTGTACTCTTCTTGAGCATGGAGCCTACTAAAAGGTGTGTGCCAAAGGACTTTATATGTACCTAACAGAAAGACCTTGGCCTGTCGTAGAATCAAATGCTTTCTTTGAGCCTTGATGAGCCTCGGACCTTGTGGAGCCTAGGCATGCCCTTAACAGTGAACACCTACGGCTACATGTGTTTTACAAACAGGATTATAGGAAATTAGATGTCTAAGGACAATTTATCCCAAAACATCCAACCCTAGGAATGTTTTGTACTTCAATTTAATCTTATTCGGTATTTGGCGGGGCAGGATGCAAGACGGAATGACACATTCCAATGCATTAATTGCCAATGGATTTTGTGCTAGCCATATCCCACCATCTACCTAATTTTGAGATGACTAATACTACCCTCCATCAATTATTTTGTCCCTAAACATGAGACAATTTGTCAGGATCAAAAACCTAATCCCGCCCTTTTCTTGGCAACACAAATATGAGATAAGTACAACCAAAGGATTATATCCTATCCCGCCCATTATATCCCACAAAATAAATGTGTTCTTAGCTCGAGAAGACCACCTATTGGGTTGTCATTGTGATCATTCTATACGAGCGCATATTACCCTCAACGCAATGGAAAAGCTTTTGCAAGTCTAGCTTTATATTTAAAATGTCTCCCATCTGTAGATCGATATTTAAACCATGACAAAAGGGTAACTTTCTTAAGGAGGTGACACAAAGCCAATTGCCATAAGGGCAACTTGAGGAGCTTCATTGTACAACTGTTGTTCATTAATCAACAAATATGCCTTAGTTCGCTTTCTCACTTTCCCTAGGAAGTCACGATATTTCCCATAATTTAGAAGGCCTAACTATGCGATTTGATACTTTATTAGTGATCTAGTAAGGTTTTCCTCTATGCAATGGAAAACCTTTTGCAACTCTAGCTTTATATTTTAAAATGTCTCCCATCTCTAGGCCAAAAACTATCCCCTAGATCGATATTTAAACCATGACAAAAGGGTAACTTTCTTAAGGAGATGACACAAAGCCAATTGCCATAAGGGTAACCTAGAGTAGCTTCATCGTACAACTATTTTTCATTAATCAATAAATATGCCTCAGTTCGCTTTCTCACTTTCCCCAGAAAGTCATGACATTTCCCATAATTTTGAAGGCCTGACTATGCTATTTGGTACTTTATTAGTGATCTTGTAAGTATCCTGGTTAAACAGCATGCAATAACAATTAAGTTCTTGAACACTGTTGTGAAGAACAACAACGTTTTATAGTAGCACAGCTAGTTTCTTTGTATCATGTGGCAGTTCATAATCTGCTCTTCTCCCATCTCCAATATCCTCTCTTCTAGACATCAACTAGTGATGTATTTGATATTGGTCATATTGCATTTCTCCCTTCATAAGCAAAATACAAGTAACGTACATAGTTTCCTTTGTTTATTTTGTTACTTCCTTCAATTTTTCCCCTAAGTCAGGCACAAAGCTAAGGTCATCCCACTCTTCTCCGCCCCTTTACCACCCTATTTAACTTTCAATGGCAATAATTTCTCTTTAAAAAATACGACTTATTACAGATATCCTTCTTTTCTAAGAAGCAATAAGATATAGTTTTCCCAGAGACATACTACACATTATAATCTATAACAAAGACAAGGAATGTGACAAGTGGATGGATGCAATAGAAGCAACCACAACATGCAAACGTACATTTTCAACTTGGCATTGAACACGAAAAATCCCTTGATTAGAAGGTGTGCGCAGGTCAAGAACCCTGAAGTTTAGACGGGTATCCTGATTGACACGAACAAGCTGTTCTCCAGCCTGAACCCATCAAGAGACCAAATTAATATACACCCTTAAAAGCTAAGTAGTACCTTAGTCGATTGGCAGTATAAATCCTTCAGCTACAAGCAATACGTTAGATTCGAGTAAAAGCATACAAATAGATATACCTGCAAAGCTTTTTCAATTTCAACTTCACTACGTGCAGCATCCTCCATATTAATAGGTAAGGCAGGCACTGCCTTGCTGATGCAGTAAAGCTTCCTCACTTGAATTTCCACCTGCAGTGTGAATCGATAGGGTCTTTTAACTATTTATCATCACTATCCTAACACAATTCTCAAGTCATTCCCAAACTTTAACAACAAAAAAACCCAAAAATTGTGCCACATGTTTCAGCGATCCTCAAACTTATGCCAACATAGAACAAATAATGAACAATTTCCAATTTTTTTAAAATAAAAAAAAAATCCCTCAAGCATAGTACTGAGAATTTTACATAACTCTGAGATCAGACTCCAAATTCCCAAAACTTACATATACAAACATACATAAATACGTACATACATACATGCATGCATAAATATATAAATGTATAAGTCAGGATTCATGCATTTATTACCTGTTGAGAAGCACCCTTAATTGGGTCCTTGGGGACGGAGACAATCCCGTCGATATCAACATAGGACTCTCTGCTCAACCCTGTCGCGAACTTTACCATCTGGAGACTGACTAGGTTCGGCGCAACGGAGAGCACGCATTGCACCGTACAGCCCTTCTCTCTGACGACCAAAAAAGCCATCTTCTTGCTGACTCCTCGGATCGTCTGCGCTCTCCCCCGTATCAGCACGGCCTGGTCGTTCAATTCTTCCATCAGCGAGCCGACCTCGGTCCACTTGCGACCCGTGACGGCCTTCGACTGGAGGTCCTCGAGGGGGACGTCGCCGTAGTTGGCGGCGAGGGGGTCAGGAGCGTCCAGCGAGAGCCCGCCGACGCCGGCGGAGGAGCGTTCAGCGTTGCGGCGCAGCTTCTCCAGCTTGGCGGCTTCTTTCTTGGCGGCTTTCTTGCTTTGAGTGGTATTAGAGTTGCCCTCTTCTTGCTGTTGTTGTTGTTTTTGTTCAACTTCCATAGGATTGGGAGGGTTTTGGGATTCGGACGACATCGATAAAACAGGAATTTAAAGTCAATGCAAGTAGGGTTTTAAGAGGGAGAGATGTATATACGTAAAGTAATTTTGTTGGGTGTAAGGTGGATTTCTAGGAAACTCAAAAGCCTACTCTAATTCTGTAGACTAGTTGAGCAAGAGGAATGCCGCTCACCAATGGAGTTCGCGTCCGGTCCCCCTCTCCGTTTTCCGTTCCGGGCTTAGGCCTTGTTTGTAATCCTTTATAACCTGTTTGGAATTTGGGGAGAGGAGAGAGAGAAAGGGAAAGTACTATTCTCTATTTTTTTTTATTTGATTTTGTAAAAGAAGTTAAAGAAAAAGAAAAGAAAGAAATAACTTGATTTAAAATTTTTGCTCCTTTTTTCTCTCACTTTTCCTCTGCTTCTCTTTTTCCTCACTTTCCCTTTCCTCCCTTTTCCTTCCCCAAGTTCCAAACAGGCTGTTAAGAGAAACCAAAAAAAAAAAAACCTCTATAGTGGGGACCTTTTTTCTCAAAAGTAAAGAAGGTGTGATGTGTTGTGAGTTTTTTTAATTATCATGTATAAGTGATTTTAAATTTATTTATCAAATTAAAGTTGTTTGATACGTTGTCATTTAAAAACACAACTTTAAGTTTAAAATTGTATTTTTAAAACATGCTTCAGGCCTAAAATTGTCTTGAATGACAATTCCATTGTTTAAAGTCTGTTCAGACTTTTATAAAAGTAGTATTTTGAAACACGACTTCAAGTTTTACGTTATATTTTTAAGACACAAATTCTTGAGTGACTTGAATTTGATAAATAAGTTTGAAATCATCTGAATTTAATAGTTAAGCTATAGTTTAGACCAACAAAAAAAAATCAATGTATTTTTGTATTTTGGATGAGTGGTGGACTGGTGGCCTCTAATTTCCAAAGAGCACCTCACCCATAATTTTGCATATCACTCACTAGCTAATGAGTATTATATCAATCGAGTCTCGTTAGTTGCTGGTAGAACTCAACTAATTTGACACTTATGAGTTGATGAATGACTTACAATCCACCGCTATAATTAGTATTTTTCATTTTAAACACAAATGAGTTGGAACTTGGAATTGTCAGACCTGAAAATGCTAACTGGGGTTGAATGAGTTGAGAGGTAACATTTAAATTCTAGAAAAATGCTTTTTTTTATAGATAAATTACACTGACCATTTTTCTTGAAATATAATACTTATATACTAACAATTACACTGATTACTTTGCTTTTAAAACTTTGTAACAAATCAACCCCTCTAGTTAAGCAGACGTTACTAACCTAGTTTGACTAAGTCAATTGGTAAACTTTTTTAATTTTTTAAATTACCCTCAGGAATATAATTAACAAAAATAAATTACATGAAAACACTAATATCTCTCATCGCTCTTACCCCTTTGCCCTTGCCATTTCCAGCGGCCAGCCACGCCACCACACCATCATCTCTCTCTCTCTCTCTCTTCATAGCCTCACATTTCCACCATCAACACAATCCCCTCACTGCCCCGATGAACCAAACCCACCATCACCCCTCCTTTCTCATTGACCCTCCCACCATTGAAGACCCATTCGGAGAGCTCGGCCAATACGGAGAGGACCCATTCGGAGCTTTCTCTCATAGTCGTTGCCACCACTAGCGAGCAATACCACTACTGCCTGTGTATGTTGGGGCTATGGCATCCCACTTCATCTTACAACTACCCCACAATGGCCGAACATCAATCACAGTAAACCCACACAGCTCTGCCACAACAGACCCTATCGCAGTTCATCACTCAAACAAAACCCAGTGAGCACACTGACCAAAAATCATGGGTCAAAGCCAATTTTGATGACATGGAGAGTGGTAATCGTTTCGATATCTGATGCTATGGCGAGATCAAAGCTGCGACTTCATGATGAAGTTATGTAGCAGCCACCTCCTTCCCTTTCTCCACCAATTCAATCGACCCACTGAATCAGCACCTGACCAACCATCGCCTACTCTCTCTCTCTCTCTCTCTCTCTCTCTCTCCCGACCCATTCAATGGGTTGTGCTCTGTTTAATATATTTTGAGTGGAATGCAGCAAACGCTTTTTGGATACCTTGTAAATCGCAGTGGTTTTCGAAATTGGTTGTTGGTGTTCGTGGTGGCCAGTGGTGTGGTGCATTTGTAGCCATGGTGGTTGGGGTTCAACAATGGAGATTTTGGGATTGTAGCCATGGAGGTTGAGATTCGATGATATGGGTTATTGAGATTTGATGATCAGGTTTCGACTATCAGGGTTCGACGAATGGCATGGAGATTTTGGGGTAAGAAAAAAGAGCAAAGAAAAATGGGCAATGGTTGGGCCAAATCGGGTGAACCATGGTCGGCGTGAATGTCGGAATGATAAAAGGAGGGGGAAAGGGAAGGAAGAAGGGCAGTGTGCGCAGAGGTTGGGTGAGAGAAAGCCAGAAAGGATCAGAGAGAGAGAATGAGAGCTTTCTGACTATGTTGTTTGTTTAATTCTAATGGTCGGCCATGGCAAAACTATGGCGGTGGGTTTGTTAGTTTGGTCAGATTGGTGTAGGAAGAGAGAGGAGAGAGATGGAGAAGAGAGAATGGGTGAAAATGTTATTTTATTTAAAGAAAATGAAAAAAAAATTAAATAAGCTTTATACATGTAAGGGTAAAAATGTCATTTAACAAATTCAGTTGCCGTTATTTCCTGACAAAACTCTGATAGGAGATTTAGTGTAATTGTCAAAATATATGAAGAGTAGTATTTTACCTTTCCCAAAATCTCAAATGTGATCAGTGTGATTTATATATATATATATATATTTAGGTGGTGGGGAGAGAACAATATGCCTCTCGCAAATACAAAAAGTCTCTTTTGCTAAGTAAATTCTAAAGTTTCATGAGAGATAGAGCAAAGATGAAGTTTTCTGTAAGAGCCTAAATAATTTTTGTTTACATGATTTGCATTGGTCTAATTATTTCTTTTTTTTTATTTTTTGTATATTAGAAAGGGATAGAGTGAGTCAAACACATATAAAACTCTAACAAGGGATTTAGTATAATTGTCAATATGTAAAAAGTAATATTTTACATTTTGCAAAACTTCAAGGATGATCAGTGTAATTTATCTTGTTTTTAGGACGGAGGGGCTCCTGAGAGGGTGAGAGAGAGAGAACAATATGCCTCTCACAAATGCAGAAGGTCTTTCTTGCTAAGTAAATTCCAAAGTTTTGTGAAAAGTAGAACAAATATGAAGTGTTGCTTTAAGAGCCTAAATAATTTTTGTTTAAATGGTTTGCATTGGTTTATTTCTTTTCTTTTTTTTATATATTATACATTAG
Source organism: Euryodendron excelsum (assembly GCA_033060915.1). NCBI lineage: Eukaryota > Viridiplantae > Streptophyta > Magnoliopsida > Ericales > Pentaphylacaceae > Euryodendron > Euryodendron excelsum. The sequence continues at coordinate 30,617,774 of CM065397.1, forward strand.
AATGTCAAAACCTTGAGAGAGGGAGAGAGTGAGTCGAAAACATGATCTCATGACATGAGTGAGGGCAATATTACTACTAGACTAATTCTCTCTCCTCATAATAGGGTTACATTGGGTGGCCATGATTGGCCACGAATATTCCTTTAGCAAGAAGTTAGCTTATAGTTGTTTGTTGGTCACCCCCACTAAAAGATATCCATGCTAACAAAAGAAACCAATCTTTTTTTTTTCTTTTTTCTGGTTAATAATTACACTTTACCTTCTTAGGATTTGAATAAAAATCAAATAACTCCTTTGTGACAAAAAAAAAAGTGAACACATAACCCTAGGGCTGCACAATTTACCCAGATAGAATTGAGTCAGTTTGGTTCAATAATGTTTTGAAAACTGAACTATTGAGCAAATAAAAAAAGTGACCTGATTACGAGTCACTGGTTTAACTGTCGAGTTAACTAGGGTTAAATCATGAAGTCATAAATATATTATAAATATATATATCTTTTTAAATTACAAAGAATACTAAATTTATTTTGACAATTTATATAATTTCATTAAATTGAGAGAGAGAAAGAGTAATAAATTTTATTAAAAAAAAGGATGTTATGCTTGTATAAAATGTGGCACCTCTTTATATATAAATTGAACAAGAGTGTATAAAATGTTGATATGTATATGTCTACGTGCATTAATTATTGAGAGGGAGAGCATCTACATGCATTAACTATATATATAGAGAGAGAGAGAGCATTTATGATTTTATTTGTATTTTCTTAACAATAAAGTATATTAATGTGTTTTTATTTATTTGAATTATCATTTTGAAATAGTGATAAGGCACAAAAGTAAGATAATAAGTTTAAGATGAATGATAATTTTATACTTCGCATTGAGTAAAATTAAACTTAGCAATAACCTTAATTATAAATATATAATGGTGGCCTATCTTCAATATTTTTTTCTGTAATTTATGTTTTTTTTTCCTTTGTATCATGAGTATAACCCAATAAACTTGATTTCCAAACTTATAACTAGCATAGTTTCTGCAATAGACATAGATATATTAAAACTATAACTTACTATGGTAATTATATACAAATAATTTTTTATACACTTTTTTTTGGTGTAGGAATAAAGAAATTGTTTTCAACATATTCAATTCATTTAGTATAATATTTTAAACACATATGATCATTTGATAAATATTATCAATTTTTTTCTAAAAAAAATCTTGTGATTATAATATTTATAATTCCGTGCGGTTTATTGCTAGTTATATATATATTAGAGAGAGAGAGCATTTACCGAGAGAGGGACTGTGCGCGCGCGCGCGTAAGAGCATTTATGATGGGGACAACCTACGAAAAAAAGGCTGTCAGCCATCTCTTGGTTTGTAAAAAAATTAGAGTGAGGAGTTGAACCGACAGGTTTTTTGAGCGGTTTTAAGTCCGGTTTAACTGCTGAATTAACCGGGTTTTTATGAATTATTTGTTTAAACGATTGTAATGGCAATTCGGACCGTTTACCTAACCGGTTTTTGATTTTATCGGTTGAACCAGTCAATCCGGCCCCATTTTTAAGGCATAGGTATGGTCCGGGGTCATATTTTCAAAGAATCGATCACATTAGCTCGGCTCTAAGTTTGGTGATTGACAAACTGAAGCAATCCAAAACCCAACTTTCTACATAGATGTAGAAAACAGAGAGTTGTACCCACGAACTACGTATTTTGCATGGAAAGTGGCGAGTTTGCAATATATGCAGCAAAGATTGAGGTCCTTTACTCGATGTGGGATTTAAGAACACAAACACTAGGAAAACTCTAGTCACACCAACAGAAACTAGGAAAAATTGAACTTCCTTTTCAGTCTCCATTAACGTTCACCTGGGATGGGAAAAAGAGGAAAACCTCCTCCATTGATGTTTCACTTGGGAAAAGAGGAAAGAGAAGGATTAAAAGGTATAAAAAAAAAAATTAATTGCCAAGTTTTTGTGAATATGTTGGCTACTTATTTATTACTGGGTCTTTAAACTCATTGAGAAGAAGAAAATCATATTATGAAGAAAGCCAATAGACACTCCCAATTCTAGCAACAAAAAACACATTAATGATCAGATCCATAACCTAAAACTAAGAATGCGAAGGCAGCTCCTTAGAGAGAGAGACTCAAGATTTATAGGGTTTTCATCTATTCTTTTTTTTTTTTTTTTTAAACCCAAATAAAAATTTCAAATACATACATACATGTATTTATGTATATATCAGCAACAGCCTACCTCCGTTAAAACCTTTGAAAAATATCAAAGAAGAATATTATTACTTGCACAGTCTTGGTCCAATCCAATACAGGTAACCAGCTTCCGTACTGTTGGCTTTTGATGCACCTTGAAACCCATTGATCCAGTAATGCTAGAAACTCTGCTCACTAACCATAGTAGCAGTAAAGCACAAGGGCAACCTCCCCCACACACCACAAACACACACACACACACAGAGGAATCTGAGAGACAATATATGTGAATTTCGCTTTCTTGTGGCGTAGGGAGTAAAAGCAATTTCTTCACTGACTGCCCCCACCCCCCCTTTGTTAAACCTGAATCCAAAGATTCCAGAACAGTAAAGTAGTGGACATAATTGAAAAAAAAAAAAAAAAAAAAGCTCATTTTCCTGTTTTTTGAATAAATGAACCGTATCACACATCGCTAGAAACGGACGGTTTAGTTGCTGTTTTTGCTATATAAGTGCCAGGCGTGTTGATTTGAGGACAGGGCTGTTTTGCTTAATTGCCTTTATGGAAGTAAATGGGCTAAAGCTCAGAATAAAACAAATAAAATTTTCATGGGTTGAACTGAACCGAACCAATTTTTGTTTGGTTTAGTTTGATTTGGTTCGGTTCTAAATAGACATTGGTATGAGTTAAAAAATTTCGAACAAACTGATTTATGTGCATTTTTACGTAAGTCTCATGTAATTTGGACACTAACTTTTCTAGTGAAAAGACAAAAGGGCCCAACCTTATTAACATATCCTGGGCATTCAATTACTGTGTCTGTGAGTACATTACAATACATAACTTAAAAAAATCAAGCACTAGTAGTACCACACTCTGTGACATTTCAAATCAAGAAGCATCAAGCAGATTATTTGGTGCAATTCGTTCTAGTATAAAAGGCTCTCAAGAACCTTCAAGCAATTAATTTCTCATTATACGTATTTCATCCCATAAAATGTAGCACCGCAATGCCTTTCTTCAAATTTCTGAAGTGCCTCCTCGTATACTACGATAAAGCCCTGAACCAAAAAGGGGAAATAAGAACACCTCCAACCAAATTCGTTCCTGTGATCAATCCAACCCAGTGGAGGTGTGAGGCAATGGCTGGCGTGCAGACCCTCAGTTATGGCAGTCTCCGGTTGGTAAAATTGTCTTTTCCCAAATCCGTTTTGGCTGGAATAATACAATTCCACTAACGTCAATCAGCGCACGCGTGTGCCATAAGCACTGTTAATTCTAATACTCTCTATCTATTTTACACAATAATCCAAACTACGATAAGGTCATCTTTTTACTTTTTAATCATAAGAAGTCATCTAATTTTCGTTCAAATCTTATATAGGTAAAATGTAATTACTACTATTTTTTTTTTTTTTAAATATAGAAGAACCTGACCAAGGCAGAACTATTTGAATTTGTCTTTAAAGAGTAAACTCTTGTAGAAACTGACAAGTACACCCAATTCACCAACCTCAAACAAGGCGCAGCCAATAATGTGAAAAGACTTACTACTCTCAGTGCAGCAACAGTGACCCAATGAGACAGCTCAACTTCACTCTTTAAATAGTAACCTCTCGCAGAGGCTGACAAGTACACCAAATCCATCAACCTCAGACAAGGCACCGCGCAGCAAATAATGTGGGAATACTTTCCGCTCTCAGTGCAGCAACAGCGAGGCAGCTCAACTTCACTCCTGGAGAACGCCCATAAAAAGAATCGAACCTAGGACCTGAACGAAATCCCATCGAAGCATAGAAATAATTTGATTTGGCCAAGCGTAATTATATATAAGGTTAACACAACGTTGTGAAAACGAACCTATCATAGTCAAATTATCAACGACCTATCATCGTCAAATTATTTTGATTTGCGTCAGCACAATCTCACCTCTTTGACGCTCATTTCACCCTAATGTTGAACTAGGCATGTTTGCTAAAAATCACCTTTACAAATCTTTAACAAGTCTGCAAAGTCCACGAATCTTTATGAGGAGATATGATCGTGAAATACAAAGATTTGAACTAGGCATGTCTGAAAAGTCCATGAATCTTTATGAGGAAATACGATCGTGAAATACAAAGATTTGAACAGAATGGAATTTGCGCAAATTTTGATGCCTGATTCCCCAACCCAGTGGCCGTACATTTGAATTCAATCTTCAAGATCAAACCGATGCCATGCAATAGTAAGCTCTCATCTGTGTAGTTCTCTCTCAATTTAGTTACATACTTTTCACTTATCAGGCCACTAATTACAACAACAAACCGAGAGCGCCAACCTCGACGGAGAGATTTCAGTAGTGCCCGAATTTTTAATGATTTTCACAATTTCCTGAGAGATCGATTATTAGGCAGCCACCACTGTAGATGAGAGCTGGGATAAAAGGGTCTGTCAAAGACTGTTTTCCGGTTAATCTGAGAGATTGTGCTTGTTTGTGATGGTGTGAAGATAGGTCACTGTAGCCTCTTCCGCCTTCCTTCCTCAAAACCTGAACTACTACTGTACTTTCAACAACAGAAAAACAGTAATGACACAGTGAATTAATAAAAGCAACAAGACGAATGCAATATTAGACCATAATTTTCATGTATCATCTTAGCCAGCCTTCCATCAGATATACACATCCTTTTAATATGACTATATTATCAATACCCATTGAAGGCATGGCCCCTCATGAAGAAACATTTGTAGAAAAGATGCGCGCACATACATTGGTCTAAGAAAGGTCATAAAAGCAAGCTCATAAATGTCAATCCTTCAAATTACAAGAGAAAAGATCAAGAAAAATTAGTTTGAGCACAATCAACTAGACTTAAAAGGGCACCTGGGATATTTAGTTCCAAACATAAGCAATAACATTGTTTACTTACAAAGGCTTCAATGCAATTCCACATCCTTTGATAAGATAAGGCCCCCCCTATTGGTCTCTTTTATTATTACAATTACTACTTCTGGCATTACAGTAGGGCAGTCGGTAGTTTGTGAGATTTACATACCAAAATAATGAATTGACTTGAATCAAAGCACACTTCTTTACACATGTATTAATTGGTCTTCAACAAGTATGAGCCAACCATCGTAATGACTAAGCCCTCTTCTCCTGTGTATTTTTGTTTTTCCTATATTCATATCTAATTCAACCACTTTGTTTATCGTCACTCATCCAATCACAACATCCTCATTGAGCTTCAAAAATTTCGAATATCAAGTTTCTTGAAGCATTCAACACCACAGACATCGTTAACAATCACAAAACACTATACAATGCAACTTATTTGTCATGGTCTAATTCTTTGTTTTTCTGCCACATGGAAGATCAATGCAACATAACACAACAAATTGCTCAAAATGTTCAATAATTCCTCATTTCCACTCCTAGTTTTACTGAAATTAATTCCCTCTAGTAAACGACGGGTCCGGTTTTTCCTAAAATGTGTAGATTCTAAAGTGCATACACATACAAAAAGTGAAAGCACAGTTTGCTCTGTGCTCACCAGGTGACTGCATCTCGAGTATTTGTCTGCTATTCTATCTTAATGCGTACTAGAGATCTCATGAACCAAATACATTTGATCAACAAACATGTCCAACATCTGACAACAATCTCAATATGCCTAGTATTTCTACACCCCGATATGCACAAGGATTCTATCATGGTGGTTGTGAAATGCAGCAGTTTCAATCTTTCTAATTTAACTCTTTTGATTGAACACTACGAAATATAATACATACACAAAGGAATGTACTAAAACAATCAAATAACCCTATTAGAATGAATACAGATTGTGTGTGGAGTGGTGTGAGAGGTGAGTGGTCAAACCTGTAGATGGTGACCCTCTGAAAAGTTAACGGCAGGCGCTGTCTAGGCGGGGGACCACTGGAGGTGGATGAGAGAGAATTGAGGCAGTTCTAGAAAGAGAGAGGGTGGCAGTGTCCTAAAGAGCTTGGAGAGATTTTGAAGAGGTTGGGGGTGATCATTCAATGTGGAAATGAATGATTGTCAATCGCGAATGAAGGCTCCCTTTATATTCGTGAGGAAAGTACTTCATGATTGGTTGTTCAACCATTGAGATCTTTGGTGATTGGCTCCTCAGACCTGAGATGGAGGTTTTTGTTGATTGGCTCCTCAGTCTGAGGCTTCTCGAAGACCGACATTTTGAATGTCAACGCTGTAACTCTGTAGGCGACAGTGATTCAGTGATTCAGACGACTTAAGCATTGAATGCGCTTTGTTGTTTGTTTGGAGATCCCTCTCTCTCTAAGATCGGCCGAAGGGGCAAGGCCTCTCGGCGAACCCTCAACTCCAGCCTCCAATTCACTTGTTTCCTGATGATCCCGTGGGGAGGTCTCTAGGTCTTGCTCCCAACTTAGGTTATGGAGAACATACTTGGTTATGGAGAATTATGCTAAGTATGGAGATGCGCTCGGCGGTAAGGTTCTATGGCCGAGCCAGGAGGTGCCGAGCGCAAAGCCATAAATGAGCATCGCGGAGGAAGTGTCCTGAGGTCGCCTGTAGGCGAAGGACTCTTGATGCCTTAACTCGGAGGAGGCGCTATTCGCGTTATCCTCGATGGATGAGCTGACTTGGTGCACACGTCGCCTCGGTGGGCTACCACGTGGAGCCAAAGGTGGGAGGAAGAGCGGTACGAACGAGTGGTGAGTTATCTCAGTATTCTTGTATAGAGCGGGGCTAGACACTTGTACCTACAATATGCCCCTTGTGCGTGTGCTCTCACTAATACTGAGGGTACGGGCACACGCTATTGGAATAACATCAGCAAGTTCTAAAAAAAGTGGGTAGATGCGGAGCGGAGCGAGAGGGGTATTTTAGGGAGACAGACTAAATACTCTTGGAGATAGCTGCCAACTTGGAGTAGGAGCTTTTTTTTTTTTTTTCACACTTGCCGGAGTGATATGATTTATCAATGAAATGGGGAAGAGTGCAATTGTACTTTGATGGGAAGGTTTGTAATGCCCCGTAGGTGCAATGGTGTAAGGGAGGCTTTGTCCAGGTGTTGAGCTAGTATAAATAGGAGCTTGAAATCATTTTGCCCCTTCATAAAATTTTAGAGCCTTTGTGAGTTCTCTAGTGCTTTGAGGTTTCTTCTATTAACATTTTCTTACCTTGAGTCGGTGGAGGCTTCATTGAGTTATATGGCTGAACTGTCTGCACTTTCTTACGGGGACCTGACCGAGGGAGTTAACTGGGCTTCGTTTGTGCCAAGGAGATGGGCTTAGCTTGGCCCATTTGATTTTCACCACGTAGATATAACCTATTGACCAGGTAAATACACCGCTGAAGGAGATACACCCATTGACCAGGCTTCGTCAAGTAGATATACCCATTGGCTCGCGGACACCAAAGCAAAGGCTTGGCTGAGGCAACGTGCCAAGGTGGAGTTTATCGTGATTGTCTTCGCGGAATGGTGGGTTTGACTAGAAAGCTTCTATCGAGGTTAGTTGTCTGAGGCTGGCGTGGATCCCTCGCCCTTGTGCGTGACTGAGGTTTCACAGGGGTGTGCTGACGTCGCGATTTGTGAAGCCCTAGGTAGCTTTGATCTGCACCAAAGCTTGGACGCCGAGAGCGTGGCATGTGGGGATTTGCTAGCGGTTGGGTTTGGCCAAGACTGCGACGAGGTGGGGCTTGCCTTGATTCATTCCACCGAGTGGTGAGAGCGACGCTGCCGAGGCCACCTCGAACTGAGGCTTTGACTGAGGTGAGTCCTTCACCTGGGTTTCTGTTGAGATCGCAGGGCTTTGGTTGAGCTGCGAAGGTCTTCGCCAAGGTACCCAACTGACCTGAGTTGTCATAGTTGATTTGCTGAAGCCGGAGATTGCTGGGGGTTTGTTGATCAAAGGTCAAAGGTGGATTGTGGTGTTACTTCTCGGAAGTGGGCCAGGTGGAGCTTATGAATTTGTTCGTGAATTAATTGGGCCGAGTGGTCTATGTGACTTGGAGTTGTGCTATTTTGGAGTTGTGCGCACTAAGTGTTCGATGGAGTGCCGCAGTGGGATTGGACGAGGGGTTTCATTGAGCAAGGGGCTTGCACGAGGGAAGGGGGGTGCTGAGGGGTGTGGGTGGGGAGGCGTTGAGGGGTGTGGGGGCTGGTTGGGCTGGCGAGGCGAGGCGAGGCGAGGCCCTGATGTGTGGGGTCAAGGCGCTAGGCCGAGGCGAGGGGAGGGCTGGTCGAGGGCCTTGGTCGAGGCAACGTTGGGCAAAGCATTAGGCGAGGGAGCCAAGGGCCGTTTGGCAGAGGCTCCTTAGGGAGGGGTTGACCGAAGTTTAGGGAGGAGTTGACCAGCGGAGGGAGGCTTTGACCATTGGCGGAGGGGTTGACCAGACTGGCTGGACCGAGGCGGCATAACCGGATTTGCCAAGATTGTTAGATTAGTTGCCAAGTTTTGAATTTTTTTCAGTGATTTTGAGGGATGGCTAGTCAAAGGCAGCCGAGACATGCCGTTGCCCCTCGTGTGGGTAAGTATCCGAGTTTGAAGTGGAGTAAAGGCGAAGATCCTCCTTTAGTTCCTGAGGCCGACTATTGGTATTGGGCCCCGTATTTAAAAGGTGATAAGTTTTGGGATTTATTTAAGACATTTAATGATCATGCTCCTCCTCTAGTGGATGCGATTTTATTTTTTCTCGAGGCTGAGCGGGGAGCTGAAGAGTTGATTATGCCGGGGTCAGTACACCGTTTCTATATTAAGCGAGCGGACTTTTCATACAGCTTTCCTCAGTATGAGGGTTATGTTAACCCTTACAGAGGGATGGATGCGTGGATGCGTGAGGTTTTGGAGGACAAGGCGTCGGTGGAGTTGTTACAAAGGGCTCACATTTTGCATGCTATTCGGAGCTCGATGGAGTGTTGCATTTTGAGAGACAGGGGTTGGCTGTCCACGATTATATATCGATGGAATACTGACACGCATACTTTTATTATTCATTAGGGTGAGCTATGTCCGACACTAGAGGACGTCTGTGGATTGATGCAGTTTGAGTTATTTGGCGAGGTATCATTCGACAGCTTAGTATTGAGTGGGGGGAGCAGGAGGCCTTGGACACTTTGAAAGTAGCCGAGCAGGCGGCGAAGGCTAGGTCGAAGAGTTCTTTTAGTGGTTGGATCCGATATTGGTACCAGGACTTGAGGAGTAGTGAGGCCAGCGATGGCAAGACCGCCATGGATGGGCCGAGTTTGAGGAGTCCCCATTATCTGGCTGGGTTTATTGCTTGTTGGCTGGCCAGACATATTTTTGACGGACCCCCTCAGGATGGGATTAGCTCAAGAGTCTTTCCTCTTGCAGCGGTGCTTGCGTCGGGGAGGTCACTGCTTCTTGCCCCTTTATTTTTCAGGACTTTATTTCACCGTCTTGACTTGGTGAAGTCTTCTTCTGCAAGATCTTTGGAGAGGTTTGATGTTTCTACTTACATCTCGGTGTCATTCCTGCTTATGTTTTTATATGAGCGATTCCCTTTTGCTGCCCCTAGACCGAGGCAACAGAATCCAGCAGATGGGAGCGTTCCACGTTCTTGGAGGTGGGAGAATCGGTTGCTGTAGCGGCCATTGACTGATGTGATTGATGACGAGCGCCAGTTTAGGTTTCGGCCTTATGTTGGCGGTTTGGAAGGGATAGATGGTTTGGATATATATCAGGGGGAGGATCAAGCAGTCGATGTTGACCGGCCCGAGGGATATTTCGGGTTTCGGTTGGTACAGTTAGGTATCATGATTCTGTTGTTTTTGCCGGCTTTGCATGAGACTGGGAGCTATGGTGTGGAGGTGTATAATACACATCAGGTGGCTCGACAGTTTAGGTTTGATTTGGTGGCTCCACAGCGCATAGAGCCACTGAACTTATCAGGTGCTTGCCAATGATTTTTGTTTGGGAGGGTGGATCAGTCTTTTCGAGGGGTTTCAGGGATGACTCTTCCCGGGGACAGTAGAGTAGGAGTGACCAGTGCAAGTTGGAGGCGATTTTGAAAACGGAATCTTGGAGACTTCCATTCCTATGTTCTTATTGAGCCTACTGAGCTGTATGTCTCTACCATTTACCCAGAGGATCATTCTTTGTCGCTACCTGCGGTGAAGGATCCACCGACTATGGACCGGAGTGAGAGATCATTCTATGCGAAGCCGACGATCCCTGGACTGATAGGAGGTGAAGGTTTGCCAGAGCATAGTGGGAAGCAGAGTCAGAAGCAGGCCTCGAGCCATGGAGTTGCGAGGGGCATTCTGGCAAAACAGAGGGTAAGTGTTTTTTTTGGTTAAGGCATTATAACTAATGCTTTGATTTGACAATAGGTTTTTAACGAAGCAAGGGCGCTGCGACTTAGTAATGTGAGAGGTTTGCCTATGCCGGCTGACGCTTTGGAGCCGATAGGAAATCTATTTCAGGATGTGGTGGGAGCGGAGAGCGTAGCATTGGAGGAGTGAGCGAGTACGGGAGATGCAGGAACTGCTTCGGGAGATCGTGTGGATTCTGTGACTTCTCCTGAGGCTGGTGGCTCAGAGTCAGACGGAGAGAGATCGGAGGAGGCAAGTGGCGATGAGGATTGGACGGTCGAGATTGAGGCCAGACGCAGAGTTGAGTTAGCTGCCATAAGTTTGATGGAGTTTCCGCCTCAGAGTTCTACTAGTTTTCATTGCTCGCCTGGTCCGTTGCCTGCGGTATTTCCTTCAAGGAGTGCTACTTCTACTTCTGAGTCAACCAAATCGAGATGCTTTGTTGTTCCTGTCTTTCCTTTTATTTTTTCGTCGCCTGTGATGTCCCCTGCTCCTGTCGGAGTCAGCCGGACAGTTTTTGTGATGTCGTTGGGGGCTATTCCCGTGTGCTCCAAACCCCGCTTTTCGTAGGCATGTCTTCTGCATCTATGACGACTGATTTCGTTGTGGAGGCCACTATCGCAGGATTACCTTCTGTGTCCTTACCGGTCATTGCGTCGTCTTTTGAGCCGCGAGGGGATACCGGACTTGGGCCTACAGCTTCAGTGGTGGAGACAATTACTATTGCCCCTGTTCTTGACATGATTAAGGTTATTCGCGGAGGGGAAGGTACAGTTACACTGCGGGAGGTGGGTGAGGTGGTTGTGCTGTCGCCTAGTGTCCTGTTTGCGGAGGTGAGGCCAGATGTCCATCGTCTCTTACTTCGAGTTCTGGAGAGTCGACTTGATACGTTCATGGAGATTGCTCGGAGGGGTGCTTGGTTTTAGAGGACCACCTTGGAGGCCCTTGGAGATTATTTAGGTATTCTGGAGAAGATGAGATTGGGTGACACTTTGAAAGCGCATTTAGAGGAGTTGCTGGTTATGGTGGGTGATTTGAAGTCGACTCCACTGCGTCTTGATTGGTTGGAGCAACGTATCCAAGCGATGGCGCGGCAAGTGAAGAAGGTTTTGCTTGATAAGGAAGTGGGGATCGTTGATGAGAAGTTAACTGAGGTGAGACTCATTCTAGGGAAGTTGGAGGCGAAGAAAAGAGGCATAGAGGCAAGGTGGGCTGAGTTGGGAGAGGACCCTGAAGGAGTCTTTAGCATGGATGGGCACGCCGCGCAGGATATTGTGTGAGTATGAGTGTGGGTATGATTTTTGTAATGATCAACCTTGATGTAATCCTCCTTTAGTGTAATCAATCAACAATTCGGTTCCTCTTGCATTTCTTTGTCCATTATGCATATGAGAGAGTAGAGATAATCTTAATTGGATGCTTGTTTGCCTTAACTGTCTTGGTCTCATGTAAGCGGTCTTATCTTATCTTTTGTCAGACTGTCGAGTTGTCCCGTCAACGCTTTTTGCAGCGAGTGATCTTGTTAAGGCTTTTCAGAAATTTTGCGTAAGGCGTTTGTTGTCCATTGATGAGTCTTGCTAAGCTGAGAGTGAGCTTTTCAGTGACAAGTCTCTTCAGTGACTTTTGTCTGTCATCTTGTAGTAGGAATTGCGAGTACTTTCACGTGCTAAGTTAAAGGGATTATGTATAAATAGAAAGGGGTAGCATAGTGGTTGAAGTATTGTGAGAGTTTATTTGATCAATTCGTCTCATGGTTGGGAGGTTGTTCATTTTCGAATATGGAGATGTGAGCTTTGAAGCTGGTTTTTATGGGATGGACGGTGTCAAAAATTGCTGTACCACAGGGCCCACCTTTTTCTCAAGGAAGGAGGAGGTCTGCAGGGTGGAAGTCTTCGCCTTTGCGGCCCTCTTCTTCTGCTCTCCTTGGTATGAGAGGCGTCGGGGACGTGGAGAGGGCTGTGGAGGTAAGTCGAGGAACAGTCATGTCCTACATCTCCTTAATGCTCTCTGCAAGGGTCATTTTGGGAGGACCTCTGGATATTTTTCTCGAGCTCATGCCTTTCTGTTGGCGTGGAGGAGGAGAGAGAGATTGGTCAGGGGAGTAGCTGAGGCAGCTCTTGTTGCAGTACTTTGGTTCTTTGGTCTGGTGCTCCAAAGAGCCCCCTTGGATTGAGAGGTATCGGAAAAATGCCCAGGCCGTTTTGGGGTTGTGATCTGTTGGAGGGTATACACTAGGACAAGGCAGCAGAATCTTTGTCACCTGCCTTGCCCTCGTAGTCCTTGGAGCACGCCTTCGGGTGGCCTGGGGTTGAGGTTACATTTTGTTGGAGCGTTTGCTTATTGGTCGTTTTTGGAGTAGCGAACTACCAAAGGAGCATCCTCATCTTAGGGAGACGACAGGAGTCCCCTGGTTTTTCCAGAGAGTGGACCTTCAAGTAGATGGAGGTCTCCCTCTTCGTTTGGCGAGTTTATTGTAATAGTTGAGGCAACTGGTCCTCGAGCTCTCACTAGTAGTAAGTGAGTAAATGAGTTTGTTATAATAGTTGATTCTTGTAATAATGAGATCCTCGGAATGCCGGGGTATGTATTTGTAACTGAGCAATGCAATAAAATGTTTGCATCTTTGCTTCTAATAAATGTATTGGTAGGAGTACGGGAAAGTCCTCCATGGGAAATGTGTTTGGAGATAATGGAGATAATAACTGTTGATAAATTAAATTGGAATGGAGAAGAATTCATAATGAATCTTTTGGAGATACATTGGAGATTCTTTGAACACAATATCCATTTGCGACTATGGATAGTATTTCTTGAGCCACTTGATATTAATAGGAGACATGAGGTCATTGGAGCCTAGCTTTGAAATTCTATAGTATCCATTTTCATTTGCCTCTTTGACCACGAAAGGGCCCTCCCATTTTGGGGAGAATTTGGGAGCCGAAGTACCCCTCATGACATGTTGGGCTGCTCGCAAGACTAGGTCTCCTTCTTGAAATCGTTAAGGACGCACGAGGGCATTGTAGGCTTTAGATATGCGAGTCTGATATGTTTGAAGATTGGCTCGAGCTTAATCTCGCTGCTCATCCAATGCCTTGAGCTCTGTTGGTCTGAGGTCGTTAAGGACCTCACTTCTGAGGGCTATTCGAGCCGAGAAAACCGCTATCTCGATGGGTAGTACAACCTCGGTGTCATAGACTAATGAGAACGGAGTCGTCTGGATAAGTCTTCTTTTGGAGGTCCGATAAGTCCAAAGTGCCATGGGGAGGGCGTGAGCCCAATCTTTTTGAAAATCTTCCAACCTTCAACTCAGAATTTTGATGAGGGTTTTATTGGTGGCCTCGGCCTAACCATTGCCTTGAGGGTAGTAGAGTGTCGATTTGTGGTGATTAACCTCGTAGGAGGCTAAGAGTTGTCTCACGTGTCGATTGACAAAGGGTGTGCCGTTGTCGAAAAGGATGACCTTGGGGATACCGAATCGACAAATAACACTTTCCCAAATAAAGTTTGAAACTGTTGCGCCGGTAGCCCTTTTGAGAGGGATGGCTTCCACTCACTTGGTGTAAAGTTCGGTGGTGGTGATTATCCATATATGTCCCCGAGAAGGTGGGGCAATAGGCCCTATGAGATCCATGGCTCAAGTGTGGAATGGCCATGGGGTGCCAAGGGCGCGGAGGTCAACTGTTGGAGTGTGGATGAGGTCGCCATGCACTTGGCAAGCTCGGCATCGCTTTGCGTGGGAGAGGGCGTCAGCCTCCATTGTCGGCCAGTAGTAGCCAAGGTGGATGAGTTGCTGGGATAGCTTGGTGCCCCCCTAGTGTTCAGTTTCATGAGTTCGTTTCAGAACTTCCTGGATATCTTTTTCATTTAGACAGCGGAGGGGTTTTCTGTTAAAACCTCGACGGTAAAGGGACCCCTCATGGATGAAAAAGCAAGGGGCTCTCTTTTTTACTTGGACTGAATCAACGTGGTTGGCTGGGAGGGATCCTTCCTAAAGATAGTCAATGTAGGGTTGTTGCCAATCAGTGAATGCTTCTACAAAGCTGCATTGGCTTTGGGCCTCAGTAGCATCCTTTAACATGGAGGGCCAATAGTAGCCTTGACATTGCAGGCAGCAGTAGAGGCTCACCTCGCCGATACCGCAAGACTTTTCATATATGAGATGGAGCTTGATCTTTGCTTGCTCAAGGTCTACGAATCGAGCCAGGATTCCTCTTGGTCCGCGGCAGTAGAGCATCCCTTGATATATGGTGAAATGCTTGAGCTCGTTAAGGGGGATTTTTCCTTGAGGATTTTGGAGTTCTGCTATAATTGGTGCCCACCAATCTTGAGGATCAGGTTCAGGGAGTATCATGGCCACTGAACATGAAAGAGTTTTTTTGAGCACTTCAATTTTTGTAGGTGCCTCACTTACCTCTACATTGGAGGCGAGGGTGGCGAGGGCGTCAAGATGACGATTGTTGGACCTTGGAGCGTGTTCTATACAAATGACGTCGAACTTGTTCATCAGCCTCTGAGTTATGGTCCTAGGAGGCGAGGACTGGTTCCTTGATGGCGTAATCTCCGCTCATCTATTTGACCACCAGCTTGGAGTCGCCTTTGATGCACAGGTGTGTTGCTTCGAGGTTGAGTGCAGCGAGGAGGCCGAGTACGAGTGCTTCGTATTCGGCCTCGTTGTTGGAGCACGTGAATTTGAGTTTGTAGGAGAGGTTTATCTCAGCCCCTTGTAGCGAAGTTAGGACGATTCCTACACCTCCTCCTTCGGAGGTAGAAGATCCATCAAAACTGAGAGTTCATTCTCCTTCAGAGGAGGCCATTGCTGCTTGAAAGTCATCTACTGGGAGTTCTTCATATGGGGGCTCATATTCTCTGCTCGAGAAGTGGGCTAGAAGGTCAACTAAGCTTGACTCTTTACTGCCTTCGGTGCTTTGCAAATGATGTCGTACTCAGTAAGAGAGAACAACCATCTTGCTGGCTTTCTGGTGAGTGCTGGGCGGGTGAGTAGGAAACGAATAGGGTCACATTGGGTGATAAGGTGTACGGTGTAAGCGAGATGAGGTAATGGCGTAGCTTTTGAGCAACGAAGACGAGGGCGACACAATGGCGATCGATCGGGAAGTAACGTGCCTCAGCTTCCTGGATGACGCCGCTAATATAGTATACAGGGCGCTCAATCCCATCTACTTCCTGGGCCAAGAGTGCACCGATAGAGCGAGGGGTGGAGGTGATGTAGAGGAGCAAAGGCTTGCCTTGTTGAGATGGAGTCATAGTGAGAGGAGAAGTCAAGGCCATCTAGACTCTTTCAAAGGCTCCTTGGTGCTCTTCCTTCCCGACAAACTTGGCATCCTTCTTGAGGAAAGAGCTGAAGGGTTGGGTGATTTCTGTCATGGCTAGTATGAACTTCCGGAGGTAGGATGATCGGCCGAGAAAAGTTCGGAGTTCATCGGGGTTTGTTGGTCGAGGCATTCCCTTAATGGCGGCCAACTTTGCTGGGTCGGGGTCAATACCGTGGCGATGCACCACACAGCCAAGGAATTTTCCCGAGGTAACACCAAATGCGCACTTAAGGAGGTTCATCCTTAGGTGGTAGCGGCGACATCTTTCGAAGACTCGCTGAAGGTCCTTGAGGTGGTCGTCTTCGTTCTTGGATTTGACTACGAGGTCATTAATGTAGCATTCGAGAACTTTGTAGAACATGCGTGAAAAATGGCTGTCATTGCCCGTTGGTAAGTGACCCCAGCATTTTTGAGACCAAATGGCATTACTGTGTAAAAGTTGTCCATTAGGGTTCGAAATGCTGTTTTCAGGGAGTCTTCTGAAGCCATCTTAATTTGGTTGTAGCCGTCCATAAACGAGAACATGTGATGACCCGCAGTCGAATCGACGAGTGTGTCGATATTGGATTTGTTTAAATCCTTGGAGCAGGATTTGTTTAAATCTTGAAAATCGACGCACACTCGAATCTGACCGTTCTTCTTTACCACGGGCACAATGCTTGATAGCCATGTGGGGTGTTGGACAGATTTGATAAATCCAGCGTCGAGGAGCTTGATCACCTCATCTTTGATTTTGAGTTCGATCTCAGGTTTGTAAAAACGGATCGCCTGTTTTACGAGCCAAGCCGATAGGAGCACATTGAGGCGATGCACTGTGACCGAGGGATCCAAGCCTGGCATTTCGTCGTAGTTCTAGACGAACATGTCTGAGTACTGCCGGATCAAGGCGACGAGAGAGGCTCTTTGTTCAGCAGGAAGGTCTTTGCAAATGAAAATTGGTGGAGGCACCTCATTTGCCGAGGCAAGGTTGAGCTCTTTAAGTTCTTGTTTTTTAGGCCGGGTGCCGTCTTGGAAGCACTCGGAGCTATCTTTACTTCTTGAAGTTCAGGAGCGACTTGTTTTGGTGAGGGTAAAGGAACCTTTTTATTTCTCTTTGGGAACTTTCTTTTTTGACTTCGACTCGACTTCCTCGAGGCAACCTTCTTGACTAGGTTCGAGAGGGCAAAACATTCGTGGTAGTCGGAGACTAAAGGATGCGCTTAGATGAGCAAACAGCTTTCTTGTGTGGGCTAACCTCTGTGTTGAGCGAGGCCTCCCCCGCACACCGTCACAAGTGGTACACGATCTTGTCGTCAGCTCGCTGGTAGCGAGTAACACAGGGAACCTTTTGGTGTGGGTGAGAGGGGTGGTCTTGGCGTGGACGCTTCCCAGATGTGGAGGGTTGTGATGGCTCTTGTTTGGAGATGTCCCTCCATTTAGGGATGGCGATACTCTGAGGGGGTGAAAGTTGAGGCTCCTCTTATAAGTGGTCATAAAAGACGGCATCAACCATATGAGATTCTTCGGAGCAGAATGGCTTGTCTAATCCCCTGATGGTGACAATTTCGTTCTTCCAAATGGCTTTAACACATTGATGGTAAGTAGATGGAATGGCTCAATAGCAATGGAGCCATGTGCGCCCAAAGAGGGCGTGGTAGGTGGTGTCTGCATTTATAACATGAAATTTGTCAGCCGAGTGGATCGGCCCTACCATGAGATCGAGTCTGACGTATCCCAGTATCTGATGCTGACGGTTGCCAAAACTAGCAATATTGATGAGTTCCCGCACCAACTGCTTCTCAGGTATTCCGACCTCTCGAAGTGTGGAGTATGGAATTATGTTGAGCGAGACTCCTCCGTCCATGAAACCTCGTTGGAACTTGATCCCATTGATTAGGACCAGGACATAGAGAGGGCGGTTGTGGGGGAACGGTACTTGACGATCTGCCTCGGTGAAGGTGATGACGAGAGCATTGCCTCTGAGAGTTCGACAAACAGAACCACTAACGGTCATACATTGCTCGCCGTTATCCTTGGCTAGGCGGAGGATGGCCTTAGTAACTTCAAACCGGGTGGCATTTGAGAGGCCAAAGCTGTCGAAGAAATGTTTGAACTTGGTGGAGTTTTGGAGGATAGTAGCTCTTCGAATTTTGAAATTCGGACAAGTTTGTTGAGAGGGCTCAGTGGTTTCAACGATAGTAACTTCTTCGAGTTCTTCGTAATAAGACAACATCATGACTGCTTTGCCGTTGTCCTTGTGACGCGGAAGGGGGTCTTTGTGGATGTCCTTCTGGGAGAGGTCCATCGCGTCATTTTTTATCTGAACCTAGATGAGGTCTCTAAAAGCCCAATAGTTCTTAGTGGGATGACGCACTGTCTTGTGATAAGTACAGTAGTTTGGTTGGACCCGATCCTTTTGTGAGGGGGGCATTTGACTTCAGGTAGTCGGACTGCCCCGTAGGCTTACCAGACGTCTAATAGTGCGACGGCGTCTTCCACTGACATGGGAAAAGGTGGCAATGCCTTGTGATCTCTTAGTTTCCCATTGTACTCCGAGCGTCTTGAAGATCCCTTGACAGTGTAGGCAGAGTGGCTCCTTCTCGAAAGGAGCTTCCTTAAAGAGGTCGCCGACGAGCGATCTCATCTCAAAAGCAGCCTCCACAAGGGGTTCGTTGTTCGCCAAGGGGAGGCTTGGGGAGGATAGGATGCTCGGACCGTCTCGCTTAAATTTCTTGCTGCAAGGTTGAGACGAGAAAAGTCTTCAAACTTGTGGTTCACCACGTGCATTTTGTACTAAGCAAGCATACCTTCAATAACGATTTCGGCTATCTGTTTTTCCGTGATAGAATTTTGTATCTCAATGGCTGTCTCTCTTAATCGTTTGACATAAACAAGAACGTCCTCGCCGAAGCATTGGCCGACTCATTTAAGGTGGAGAGAGGTGAGGCCCTCCTCGGCGTAGAAAAACTTTTTATAAAATTTCTGCACCATGTCCTCCCAGGACGAAATGGAGCCGGAGGGAAGGTTGGCATACCACGAGTATGCCTTGGCGGTGAGGGACTTTGAGAATTCTGTGAGACAGAGATTTTTATCAGCTCTGTAGGGTCCCAAAGTTTCGGTGAAGCAAATTACGTGCTCCCTGGCATTACCCTTTCATCCATCGAAGCGGGTAAATTTAGGAGCAATGTACCCAGCAGGGTAAGGCAATTCGGCGGCCTCAGTGGAGTATGGTGGCCGGAGGTCAAGGTCCGACATGACGGCAAACTTGGAGCGCACTTGCTCAAAAAGGATTTAGAACTGCTCCTTGATTTAATCCATGGTCACGAGGTGTTGAGAGAGGAGTGTTTGGGTTGGTGCGGGAATCGCCGCGGAGGCCATCCCCATAGTTGGGGTGGTGGTGGAAGCCGCACCGAGAGTTATTGCTGGGAGGGGAGGAGCTGTAGGGCTCCTGTTGGGGAGATCCGGATGAATCTCGGATCCTTCTCGTTGACTTGAAAGGTTGCCCGAGTCAGTTGAAGCTAAGGGAACCGCGGGTTGTGGTGGAAAGGGGGGAGTACCCCTCTGTATTGACAGTAAAGTCTCAAGCATGAGCTGTTGGGCTCGTTGCATCAAGGTGATGCTCTCGGTGAGGGCTCCAAGTTGGTTGGCACCCACGGAGATGATCGGATGGGTCGAATTGTCGAATTGCTCTTCGCGAGAAAGAAGGTCAAGGTCGTGCTGGGACGAATCCTTGACTCTTGCGGCATTTTGCGAGGACATTTGCGTATTTTTCTTTGGCGCCATGGATAGCGAGTACCGCTCTTTCCTAGTGGAGTATTGTGTGTGGAGTGGTGTGGAAGGTGAGTGATCAAACCTATAGAGGGTGACCCTTTATGAAGTTAACGGCGGACGCTGTTTAGACGAGAGACCACCGGCGGTAGATGAAAGAGAGAGAGAGTTGAGGCGGCCCTAGAAAGAGAGAGAGTGACAGTGTCCCAAAAAGCTTGGAGAGATTTTAGAGAGATTAGTGGTGATCATTCAATGTGAAAATGAATATCTTGTCAATGGCGAATGAAGGCTCCCTTTATATAGGTGAAGGAAGTACTTGATGATTGGTTGTTCCACCGTCGAGATCTTTGGCGATTGGCTCCTCAGACCTGAGACGGAGCCTTTTGTTGATTGTCTCTTTAGTCTAAGGCTTCTCAAAGACCAACATTCTGAATGTCAACGCAGTAACTCTGTAAGCGACAGTGATTCAGTAATTCAGGCGACTCAGACATTTAATGCGCTTTGTCGTTTGCTTAGAGTTCTCGTCATCACCTTCACCGAGGGGCAAAACCCCTTGACAAATCCTCAACTCCAACTTCCAATACACCTGTCTCCTAATGATCCCGCGCGGAGGTCTTTAGGTACTCCTCCCAGCCTAAGTTATGCAGAACACACTTGGTTATGGAGAATTATGCTAAGTATGGAGATGCGCTCAGCGGCGAAGTTCCATGGCTAAGCCAGGAGGTGCCGAGCACGAAGCTGTGAGTGGGCGTCGAGGAGGAGGTGTCCCGAGGTCGCTGGTAGGTGAGGGACTTTTGATGCCTTAACTCAGAAGAGGCGTTCTTCGCGTTATTCTCAACGGATGAATTGACTTGGTACACACATCGCCTCGGTAAGCTGCCACGTGGAGCCAAGCGTGGAAGAAAGAGCAGTACGGAGGAGTGGTGAGTTATCTAAGTGTCCTTGTACGGATCAGAGCTTGACACTTGTACCTACACAGATAATCTAGAATGAATTCGGTTGAGACAAGGCTTTTTGTTGAGTAGAGTATATATTAGTCCATGTTATAAATATAATAGAGGACAAGACAACATTATAAAATGTGGTCCATATTTGTCCATATGATTCGGGCCAATAGCAAGACAACCATAACCAGCCAGAATGTGTTTTGATTCAAGTTAATGCATTATTTTGGTACGTAAATCTCACAAACCACTTCCTTACTGCAGTCCTTTACGCGGGTAAGTATGGAACATATGGTTTGGGTTGGTAATAAGGAAGTTTTCCTTATTCGCTCGTTTTATGGTTTTATTTGTAATGGGGCAAAGAGACCTTTACCATGGAAAACTATTTGAAAATCTGGGGCTCCAAATAAAGTGACTTTTTTTTTGTGGACAGCAACGTTAGATACAATTCTTACTACTGATAATGTAGGAAAAAGGGGTAAGATACTTCCTAATTGGTGTTGTATGTGTTCGGGAGTAGAAGAGACTGTTGAGCATTTGCTTATTCATTGTGATGTGACTTCGCCACTTTGAAGTTATTCTCAGCTTTCGGAATTTCTTGGGTTATATGCCAAATTCGGTTGTTGCATTACCCTATTCTGTGTGGTGATGTGGTGCATTTGGAAGGAACGTAATAGAAGAACCTTTAGGGACTTTACCGATTTATAGGCAAAAGGCTTTTTCGTTGCATACTTTTGCTTTTTTGACTTTCAAGTAGTTTTTGTGAGTCTTCTTATGCTATGACATATTTTATAGGTGGTCTTGATTTCAAGCGGGAGAGTTAGGTTTTGTATACACCTCATGTACAATGGTGGCACCCTTTCTTGGTGTTCTTTTTTAATAAAGTTGCTTGCTTATAAAATAAAATAAAAAATTAAAAACAACACAAAATAATACTACTACTCTCATGTTACAGGCGCCTACCGGGCATATTAATGGGAAAAAGCAAATGTGAAATAAACTCTGAAAGAAATGGATCTCAATCAATGTAACTCCTATACAAATAGGCAAACAAAAATCTGGATCAACCTGATAGCAAGATTACCATAACAAAACTCTCCAAGTCACCTAAAAAAAATCAGACCACAACAGTCATATATAGTCGGACACCTAAATTGGATCATAATATGTAACACGAGTTCAACTATAGTACAGGCAAAAGCAGAGATATTATTACAAAGATAACCTATTATTAAGGCAAAGAAAAGTCACACCTTAATCTTCCTTTAATACGAAGGGCTTCTTTGCTGTAGTAAAAGTAGTTTGTAAGATTGTAGAAAAGCTCCATTATCACTCGAATTCTCAGCAACCCAGGAATTACAACAAAGATCTGTGAGCAACCAACTTTACTCACATTCTGATCCATGGAAATATTTAAACGGAACATGCCTATATGTTATGCCTGAACTTTCTTGGTGCAGGCAACCACTTCTACCAGTGCTGTTGTTGCTTTCTCGAACCTGCCATTATCTGACAGGATTGGCAATAATCTGAAAAATAATTATCAGAAAGCTCCCTTTCGAGAGCCCGAGCCATCAGTGCGATATCATATCACTGGAGCTAGAATTCTAACATTGTGTCAAGACCTTTGGGCCAAGGGACAGTCTTAGATAGACAGTTTCTATGGGGTGTAGGCCTCCCAAAAAGTAACAGAGGTGTGCAAAAGTTTCCTCGGGCCAGATGGAGATTGGCTAAGACTAAAAATCTCCTCTCTCTCTCTCTCATGTAGAATGGAATCCCTCACCAGGACATGAATTCATTCAGACTGGACTCTGGAGCATGTTCAAACCATCCCAAATAACCTACCACAAGGCTCTTCTTTCCTTTTTCATTTTTTCTCTCAAATGTAAACCACATTCAGAAATATCAACTTTAATACACAAGGTTCACCCCGATAGCCCATAGAACACAACAAATTGGACACCTTCAACCCCACCCCAGCACCCTGCCACGCTAGGTATTCCAAGAAAAAAGAAAAGAATGAACACTGCAAAAATGCAGGGCAATGCAACTTATCAATTTTGTTACTTTAAAACAGAAGAACTGTCCTTTACTTTATGGACACCCTCAATTCCCCTCTTCCTGTGATCAGCTACATAGATATGAGATGAACTGTCCATTTTCCATAGTATTAGAACTCAACTAGGTTTTCCAGGTACCCACAGAGAGAGAGAGAGAGAGAGAGAGAGAGAGAGAGAGAGAGAGAGAGAGAGAGAGAGAGAGAGAGAGAGAGACCTTTCCATACAAAGAATGAGTTCCAGACACTAGGGCCGTTCACAGAAGTTGAATAAGCAAAGAGCATAAATCAATAACATAAAGTAAGAAATAGGACCATGTCTGGTATGCAGGAATCAAACGAAAGTGGGAGTAAAATATAATATGGAATGGAATGTACTCATTCCCACTTTATTGTTTGTCACCAACATGGAATAATGCAGGAATGGAATGATCATTTCAATTCCAATGTTGGTTTAGAGACATTTAAATGTTGGAATGAAATGGAACTTAAACTGAATCCATTAATAGATTTTTGTACAAGCAGAAGTACAAAAAACACATTTTCATCAATCCATTGCAAGTAACAAGGCAGGCAACAAATGAAGCAAATCCCATACATTATTCTTTCTGTAGCAATATCAAAGTCAAAACCAAAACTCATAGATGTATTGAAGATATCAATCAATCAGTTCATCTGATAACAATTAGGCAGAAAATGTATCACAACCAAAACACAAATTTCACTTAAACGCTACAAAACACCCACAAGTAGCAGCACCAGTGGTCGCAACTTAAACATTGAGCATCACAAGACCAACAGCTGCACCAGCTGTAAAGGGTATAACACCCTCTACAAGTCCCAAAAGAGAAGAGTGAAGAAAACAATCAATAACCTCAAAATTTAACAAATTATAGATTCAATATATTCTTTTCCATGACATAAAAACTGGAAAAAATGAAACCCAGCTAGTGTAGTGTATGGAGAGAGAGAGAGAGAGAGAGAAATCGGTTGTTACTAAGAACCTAAAGAAATAATAAGAAAAGCAAAGCAGCACCATGTAAACAGTACATAGGTGTGTACATTCCTATTTACTTTTTTATTTTTTTGATAAGTATCATATTTCAGCTCTGTACGCTGCTGCCTTGCTCTCGTAAGAGGTGTGTATGCTCATATCTACAAACATGTGAATATAATGTTTTCATTACCCAAAATCCAAATATCTTTCAAATTTGGTATGAAAATTGAAGTAAGAATTAGACAAATTTGAAGGACATGACAGAAGGAAAAAAATTGGAAGAGAGAAGGTCCATAACCCTGACCTGCGATTGTCGGCGGCGGTGGTTGGGCTTTGATCAACTGCTCCTGTTGCAGTTTGTCAAGCGGTCAGTGTTGTGGACTTCGTCTTCAGCATCGACAATTCTGGTGGTCAGAGAGGTTGCTGTTGGAGGCGCGTGAGAAGTGAATAGAGCAAGTGAGGGAAACATCCTTCTTGTGGTGGTCCAATGTGTGGCTGCCAGCAGGGGGGTTAATGTCATCAGATAGTGTGTTGGTCGAACATGCAGGTTGCTCTGGTCAACCACTATGAGGAGACAAGAGCACAAGAGAGAGGAGTTGAAGCTTCGAACGACTGTCTTCTAAAATTTTCCCATGAGAAAATGGAATGGCCATCCCCACCATCATAGAGTAGAATGACCATTTCAACCATTGTGGGAATGGGCTTTCCAACAAAATGTCCACTCCAACTTAGATTTATGGTACCAAACATGGAAAAAGGAATGGGAAGTTGGATTAGGTATTCAACTCCAGGCCATCCCAGCGTACCATATGTGGCCTTAGGGTGTGAATAGAAATGCTAATTCCAATAAACATAATCCTTCAAAATACAATTCAGGTGGTTTAGAATTGCATACACACCAACTTCTTATCATCTTTCATATGATCTTGTCAGACCTCATACAAACAGTATTTAAAGATAAACAAAAAAAAAAGAGTTATTACAGTTTAGTTGTGGAAATTGTCCAACATCCATATAAAGTTCATTTTTAGTAGTAGGAGAGAACAGATTCCACATCCCAGTACAGAAGCAACATGAAACATGCTGGTACAGTAAAGCAACATGACCTGGGTTATGAGTCATATTAGTTTTTTTTTACCTGTTCTTGTTGCTTAAATTGAAACCTTCTGAAACAAAATAAAGAAACTACTTAATACCCATCTTGTACTCCATGTAATGGAACATATCTGCCCATGGCTAACAGAAATTTTCCACCCACAAAAAAAAATATAAATTATAATTAAAAGTTTGCTCCGACAAGAAACACTAACCAGATCAGGCAGCAAGCAATACCAGTACAGGAATGGGAAGAGGGGGTAATTTAGAGGAATAACCTATATTACCATAATACTCTACTACCCTAATGAATTACGTTTTTGGAACGGCGTTCTGAAACATGGTACTTTAGCGTTCCAAAACGGTCAATCTAGCGATCCCAAGCGATTCCAAACTTTTTTTCTATTTACATCTTTAAAGGTTACCTAACAGAAGAAAAAAAATCAATTATAATGAACAAAAATATAAAAAGAATAAAATTTTGGTATAACAATATGCAAGAAAATGGGCCATAATACTCCTAGAATGTGTTTTTAGATGATTAATTTGAAAAAACATAAATCATGCTTTATTAAATGAATGATTATTAAAGAAAATTCTTTCAGAAGTACTTTAATTCTAATAGTATACTTTATAGAAGTCTACCCCTAATGTACCATATTTTAGAACAAGTGACATACCACGTTCCCGTTCCCGTTCCCGTTCCACGTACCGAAACGATCCGCATTCCAGATAACATAAGGAATAACTAATCTATGCATGGATAACTGTTTCAAATAAAAATTGAGATTGTAGTTACAATATTAAAGTTCACAGTTCAATCCAAACAATGCAAGTTGAATGCTAAGCGAAGCAAATGAGTTTTTAAGTCAAAATCTGGAACCAAAATCAGAAAGAGAACAAAAAAAAGTCACATCCTTTTTGGAAGAAATAAATGTTTCGAGACTTGTAGGGTTATATTAGACCAACACAAAATCCAAAATAGTAGCGGATTCAATTCCATCTTCTGTCACTATTTAGTTATTTTTTGGGTTCTTTTTGTTCTTTACATTAAACTTCTTTAATAAGAGGAGAGGATTTTTTAATCTTGGAGCAAAAAACCACCTTTTCGTATGAAGTATAAAGCAAGTTAAGTTAGGCCGTGTTTGGAATTCAGATTTATGAACGAAAAAGCAAAGGAAAAGAAAAGGCAAGAGAAAAGAGAATAAAATAAAAGAGAATTTTTTTTCTCTTTTTCTTACCTTTTCATTTTTTTATTTTTTATTCAATCATCAAATCCTTATTCAAACACAGCCTTAGTAGTCATTGCAGAGATCTGGCTATCCAGAAATTTCAAAACAATAAATTACCTTACCATAAAATTCGATTCAGCTTCTGCGCCACTATTCTCAATAAATAAATGCCATAATATGCCCTAAGTAGATGGATTTAATTAGATATAGAAAACCCATTGTATTAAGCAGAGAAAGGTAACCATAACCAACGCTAATTATTCAATACAAAATATACCCATTACAGAGTTATAACTATAACAGAGACAAAGCTATCCGATTATTAGCAAATCTCTCGACAAAAGTTTACCCAGTGATCATTGTTCCGGCCCCTAGGTCAGTGAGAATCTCGAGTAGCAATGAATGTGGTAGCCGGCCATCGATGATACTAGCAGTCCGCACCCCTTGCGCAATTGACCTCACGCAGCAATTAACCTTCGGTATCATACCGCCCGCAATCTTCCCGTTGTCCATCATCTCTTTTACCCCCTTGATATCAACCTCCTTCACTAAACTCCCCGGATCGTCCCGGTCCTCCAGAATCCCTGCCACGTCCGTCAGCAGAATCAGCTTCTCTGCCCCCAATGCCGCTGCCAACTCCCCAGCGGCCGTGTCCGCATTGATGTTATACGACTGCCCCGCCTCGTCTGCCGCCACCGAGGCAATTACCGGGATGTGGTTATTCTCTATGAGCGGGCGGAGGACGGTGGGATCGACGCTTGCGACGTCCCCAACAAAACCCAGCTGGGCAGAATTAGGGGAGGGGCGGGCGGTCAGGAGGCGGCCGTCAATGCCGGAGAGGCCGACGGCCGTGGCCCCAGCCTTATTGATGAGCGAGACAAGGTGCTTGTTGACCTTTCCAACGAGGACCATGGAGACGATTTCCATGGTGGAGGCGTCAGTAACCCGGAGGCCGTTAAGGAAGTTGGACGGGATGTCGAGGCGGCCCAGCCAATGGTTGATCTCGGGGCCACCACCATGGACGAAGACGATGCGGAGTCCGACGCAGGAAAGCAGGACCAGGTCAGTGATGACAGAGGACTGGAGGGACTCGGATTTCATGGCGGCGCCTCCATACTTGACTACGATGGTCTTCCCCCGAAACTTCTGGATGAAGGGTAGAGATTCGGAGTAGATGTTTACTCGCAGCTGAGCTGGTATTGAGTCGGATTCAGGGGTCGAAACGGAAGATTTGAGGCATGGGGTGATAAATGGGGAGGAGAACTTCTTCTTGTCGCTGTTGGGTTTGGTGGTGATGGTGGTGGAGAAGAGAGATGGTGGGAAACTGAGATTAGGGCTAGGGTTAGGAGAATGGTGTCTTGGTAGTAGGTATTTGTTTTCAGGGGATGAGAGATGAGGAGGAGGAGGAGGAGGAGAGGGGTATAGCTTTGACTGCCACCATCTGTCTGCCCACACTGTGTCCGCGCTAGGGGCTTGTTTGGTGGGAAAGAAAAAAGGGACGGCGGTTCAACATCCTTGTTAAAATTAGAGAGATATATTTATAGACAAATAAATGGCTCATACTCCATAGCACTTACAGTTCGCTCGTGCAAACATCCCTATGTGTCGCTGGGCGACTTTAACAGGTCATGTTTGTTATCAGCTAAACACGTTCACGTGTGGTGCTTGTTATGCCCTTTGAATACGCCAAACAACAATTTGTATAACTCTCTTCATAATTTATGACGGTAGCACAAAAATTAAGATAAATAACACTAAAAAATAAACATTCTTATTGATTGAAAGACAATATTTATAATGTTTACAATGCTAAAAGACAAGTAAGAAATGGGTTAAAAGCTTTACAATTTACTGGGTAGGAAGTGGTCAATACATGTACCCCCTAAGATAGTATTCTGAGTCATTACAAAACTGACAAAAAGAAACATTAACATGGCCGAGGAGTTATAATGCTTCGGCAGAAAATCTAAACGAAATTAAAAAATTATAAGATTTGACAATAGAAAATTACATTATAAAAGCTATACATGGAAAAAAAAAACCTATCTTAATTTGCTTTCCGAAACTAAGAGAAATGTCATACCAAAATTTGACAAAAATGAGAATAGTGAGCAAATCTTGGCATTGGTCTTTCTCATAACTCGGAGGGAATTACATCGAGGGCTTGCTAGGCTAAAAGGTCCTAACTATATACAATGTTTTGGACCTTGGGTTGTGCGACAAATTATGCACGAATCATCATGTTGACATGAGGCCTTTATTGCTGCCTGCTGTTATGGCTAACTGTTGGGCACGGCTGGGCACCGGAGCGCGCAAGTGTTAGGGCATTGAGGCGCTGTTGGGTGCTAAGGCGTGTAGGTGCTGCGACACGCAAGTGCGGGGCGATGCTGTGCGCAGGAGCTCGCAAGTGCTGAGGCGCTAGCAACCCTTTGGCCACTTGTTGAACATTCTGTGGCCCCTTTAGTAGGAAAGTTTGGGCATAAAAATAAGACGTCATAGAGTACCGAAAGGTGGCCTGTGACACTATGACAACCAAAAAAAAAAAAAAATCTATAATAAGATAGTGTAGCATCCATAATAGTAATAATATTATTATTATTATTTCATACAAGACAATTGGAGAATTAAAAAGCCAGCAAAATTTAAACCCTCACAAAATGAGTAGATCCGTAACTCCTCAACTACCGGGATTCATGATGATGTTAACTCTCAATGTACATAAATTTTGTAAATAACCATTTGTATTTTTAGGATGATAAAATTCTCTTTATCTTCCATGCATTTGGTAGGTTGTATAGTGTAATTCTTAAATCTTAATGACATAGTTAGTGTTATCTTTATCACTAAAAATTTGTCTGTTTTAAGCTAAATAAATTCAGCTCCTGTAAGGTTAAATAATGTGGTAGATTTTCAACCGCTGATGTTATACATCTATATACATTGGCATGGCATTGAAAGACTCGTCATTGTATTATTTCCGTTTTTGGGGAAGGGGATTATGTTATCTCACAAATATTTGAGCATCAATATTTTTTAAATTTTTTCAAAAATAAAAATCATAAGAATTTGATTAATCCTCTAAAAATAAATATTCCCTCGCCCCTTCTTTGCTGATACCTAGAAATATTCTTCAATCATATTTGGTTTCATGTTTTATAATCTGTCCTAGCTCTAGTCAAAGTATACTCCAAGTTATCTTTATATGGAAATGGGACCAAGGGAAAACCTCAAGTTTATTCTGTGGCAAGATTAAGGATGGCAACGGGGCAGGTATGGGTTGGGGGACCCTATCCCAACCCTGCCCCCGTTTAAAAGTACCTTCTCCTGCTCTCGCCCCGCCTCAATTAGATTAAGTCAGCAAAGAAATGCTTATTCATAATAACTTTACATTCAAATTATGTGTACTTTTATGCTTAAACTATGATAAAAATTCGAAAACCGACCTAGGAAAGAGTTAAGATGCTGTGCAGGTGCTGGGAACCTTTGTTTATCTTTCCTTCTAATAAATTATATAAATTAATAGGAATAAAATTGTGCCCCCAACAACAATAGAATAAGCATGCCCCAGGCCACTAGGGTTTGTTCCCTTCATGCGCAAAACTAAAATTCATCGTGCAATGTGTTGGGATGAATTGGGAAACTCACTAAATTTTATATAATGCAATTTAATTTGTGTAATCGGGTCGGGGTTATCCTTTTTCCATCCCCGCCCCGAACCCGAACGGGTTTGTATTTTTCTTTTCCAAACCCGACCCTACCCTATTTAAAAAATTCCAAACCCATCCTATTAGGGTCAAGTCGGGTTAGGCCCCAGCTATTCGGGAATTTTGCCATCCCTAGGCATGATTCTTAAAAATTTGTAAAGTAATTCCTTTTAATCAATGCCAGTGGTCTTCAAAAACTCTGCACAAGTCAAAGAGGTCATTCTTATTCTCTTCTTTGTCCTAGATTGATAGTTTACGATATATATTATGCACAATTACTACACATATAGAAAATCCTTATTTAAAACCCTACTACTAATGGAAACAAACTCATAGCCAATCTCAAATTAATTTGATGAAAGCCGGTTCAAGACAATTTGAGACTTAAATTGATACTTTTTATATTTTTAATTTATTGAAAAAAATTATATTAAACTTTTTGGTTAAACTCATATTTTCTTTCATTTGAAATTAATTTGTGTGTATATTTTGAATATTCTTTTCATCACAAACCTTTTTTTCACTTAGACTGCGTCCTCTTTTTATTTGTCAAAAAAGAGATTTAAATACTATATAGGACATTCAATATAGTGTGTAAGATTTTAAAAACCTTAGAGCCTCCAAAAAATTTTATATGTACAATTTATTTATTAGTTAAACTAGTGTTGTCTTATTAAAGCTTACTAGTGTAAATAATCTTGGGACTTCTTTTTCTAATAAGCCTTTTTTTGCCCCTAGATCATAGCTCTCTTTTTTTTTTAAAAATATATATACAAATTATATATGTCATCTACTATGCAATTTAAAAATTTTAAAAATTTTGGACACTTAAGAAAATTAGAGGCCTAAAACAAGGGCCTTACTTGCCTAGCGGTTAAGCTTACTCTGATTTTTTTTTTTTTTTTTTTGGTTAGGGATGCAAATTGAAATCATATTAAAACTGAAAAGAGAGCCAAATGGTTTGACAGGGGTGGCTCACCCACTACGCACTCAAGTCAGTCGCCTAGACCCTAATATTTTAAGGCTCCAAATTTTTTAAAATTTAGTAAAGCTTTATATAATTTTCATCTCTTTCTTCTTTTTACTAAAAGGCTCATGTCCAAATAAGAAAAATCCATCTCTTAGAAAAAGAGAATCTAACTTTTTAAGCGTCCAATTTTTTGAAAACCTTACATTGTTTTAAAGGCTTTATATAGTTTTCACATCTTTTTTTTAATAACAAAAAATGGGTAAACCATTATTTAATCCCTTTAATTTTACCTCATATTTCAATGTTGTTCCTCAATTTTGATTTATTCTATTTAAACCCTTCAATTTTTAAAATAAAATCAATGTGGTCTAACTTTTCAAAATAAGTAAAGAAATTAAAGATGAATTACACTTTAGCTTTCTAAACTATAACTTAATATCAATTACTCCGTCGAACTGAAAATAGTACCATTTTCGCCATCATAAAATTGAAAATCCTTTATATTCAACGTCAATTATGCTTCAACATCAAACTGTTGGTGAAGAACATTATGAAACTACGCAAAGAGTTAAAGCAAACTTTACAAAGTTCCAAAGAACTTCTAGACATTTTAGCTATTCTTCGGTGGGACGAATTGCCTGAAGAGGATCGTTTGACCATAGCAAGAGCACAAAAAATTGAACATTTTTTATCGCAACCTTTTTTCATAGCAGAAGTATTTACCAGCTCTCTAGGGAAATATGTTGGTCTAGCATAAACAGTTAGATGATTTCAATTGATCCTTTCCGGAGAATTAGATGGTCTTCCTGAATGGGCCTTTTATTTGATAAATAACATCAATGGAGCTTTCGCAAAGGCTGTGAACTCAGAAATGGAGAGCAACTTGAAAAAATGACCTTAAATCTTTGTGTACTGACCCCTAATCCAATTTTAGTGATTTATTTGGTCAAAATTCTATGATAATGTCTAAAGTAAGGAGAAAAATAATTTCATGGCTATGAAATATTATAAACCATTCCAAAATACCTAAGAAAATAGCCAGAATGATCTATAAAATCTTATTTTTGCAAACCACCAAATCCATTATTGGTCCTACCACTATGAAGGAGATTTTTTAAATTGTATATTTGTTAACTCGAGACAAAAAATTTAATATTGTACCTGATAAAAATATGTTACAAGTGTTAAATTTGTTTCTTTTATTAATAGTGTCAACATGACTTAGATTCTAAGAGTTTAGGTTAAAAGTAAAACGATTTGTAGTTTACTAGGTAAAGTGAAACTAAATCATAGTTGAGATGGTCAAAGTATAATTAATATTTAATTTTTCTAACCTATTTTAAAAATATTGGACCACATTGACTTCTTTTTTTTTAAAGTTGGAGGGCTTAAATAAAAGAAATCAAATTTGAAGGATGATATTGAAATCTGAGACAAAATTAGAGGAACAAAATGATTATTCATCCAAAATAGAAAAAAAAAAAAAAAAAAGAGGCCGTATTCTGAATTAGAAGAATGACCATTACAAAAAAACAAAGACCAAAAAATTAGAACACTAGTTAACTTTGGGGGGGAGAAAAAACACTGGTTTATATAAAATTTTCATAACAACACTAGAAAAATATATAAATAGACTCCTTTAACATTGCCACTTTAGGCCTTTAATCATGTTGAGCCAGCCCTGGGTTTAGATACACAACGAGGAGTTGCTACTCCTAATCTATCATTATACAGAATTGTTTGCAAGCTAATCTTGATTTGATCCAAGGAAAAATATGACAGAAAATGCAAAGAAAGATGAGCAGCCTAGAGGAGGAAAAAAAAGATTCAAAGTGGGAAGTAGCACACTAAATCAAGCAAAAAAATTTGATAATCTCGTTTTTGTGTACTACTTGGGTTGTGATTTTTACCTTCTATATGGATCTTCTATATGGGTTGATATGAGTGGCAGTAGTTTATGCTATGACCACGTCAAAAATATGTCCTCAAACAAATGACAAAAGGAGGGGTGAGGGCCATGGTCCCTCAAACCTTAACAAATTTCGCTTAGGCCTGTACTTTCTTGGGTACCCATGGCACAAAATAGTATTTTGGCTCACCAAAGTCTTGATTGACCTTGCCCCTCCTCCTAAGATTTTCCTATTAATTTTCCATTCTAATATTTCTAATTGATTATCTAACTCTTTGTACTTTAGATACAACCCCATCTAATTTTTTTTTATCCTCCATATATTTTTTATTTTTTATTAGTACTTATTTAAGTATCACTATTATTGCTAAAGCAATTTAAGCTTACTGAAGTAATGCACAACAAAATAATAAATGTACAATTGATGGTTGTTTGGTGAAATCACTTATACTTTGACAACTATTATAGCCTATTCAAGTAATTCTTAAAGTAAATGTTCCATATTTTCAGAATACATTGATATAATATCTAAACAAATTATTTAGAACGTTGAAATTTCGATATATATTATCAATATCTGATTGATTTAATTTTTTATGCCTTTATAAACTTTGTGGCTGGCATTTAAATAACTTAATTATACATAGAAACTAATATAACTACTATGAACACGATATATATTATTGTAATTTTGTACTTTTGCTTCTAAAAGCTTATAGTCATAAAAATAAAATTTTTACATGTATGCCTCTTTTTAAGTAAGTGTTTAAAATTTTTAATACAATAGCACCTCCTCCTCTCGGTAAGGACTTTACTGATAAAAGAATATTTTATGTTATGATAGTTTAAAACCACTAAATCTATACTGATAAGGCTTACACTTAGGTTTGGTAAAACCATTTTTGGTCAAGCCCTTGTCACACTTGTAATTTTCAAAAAATTCAAAACACCCATCAACTCTCTCCCCTCTCTATCCAATATATGTTAATTTCTCTCCTACCACACTCTTATACTGTTAGGTAATACACAATTATTCGAACTATTCTCTCAAACACGCTTCTAGTATGTGATTTATGTGAATTATTAACTAGCATCAAACATTTTTCAATATTAAATTATAATTCCATTTTGGTAAAACATGATATCTATAGCATAAGTAAGCAGTGATAAATAGGCAGGCATCTCCTTGTCCAACTACTTACTAATAAGCTAGAATTCTGTTTAGAAAATAAATAATTTCATTAATACTACTCACAATTGTGTTTTTCAAAACAATTTGCAAAAACAGTATTCGATGTTGTGCTTCTTTCTTTGAGTCCAATTTTATAGATTTTAATATTGTTTTCCGTTTAGCATAAAACACCTTGTGCAAGAACATACTTTCCTTTATTGATATTTTAACTAAGATGGGTACTTTAAAGTAGTTGTAGCCATGAGCACAAAATAAGGGCTGTCTGTCTTACTTGTTTCATGAAGACAGATAGCAAATACAAGCAAACTGTCGCACATCATCCATCGTGATATCAATATCACTCTAATTTTAGTTTTGCAATATGTACTTGTATATATATATATGATGTATATATATATAGAAATCACGGAAAGTCATTGTCAAAACCAAATATTTTTAGCTAAGAGAAAGAAAATTAATACGACTTTCAATCATACTAGGCAGAGTAGACCTCCTCAGTTCTGCCTTCGAAGTGAAACAAGGAAGGCACCTTGATTCTAATCCGAAAGTTCTTTGGAGGCAAGTACTAAACTGATCCAAGGGAATCAATCCATTTTCCCATAAGGCTACAACTAATATGATGCATATCTGAAAGTAAGTAGTTGGCATTCTTCTTGGTCTGCCTATAGAGACGAACCTCTCTCTCTCTCTCTCTCTCTCTCTATATATATATATATATATGCAATATAAATATAGGTGTGTGGCCTCCTTCAAGAAAAGGCATATATATTACGTTGCGATAAAAATAAAATAAAAGTTAGCTAAACACCTTCCAATTTAAGAGGAAGGACAAAACCTATATAGCTACGTACAATCCTCCTAAAGGGTGTATTACGGAAATTGATTTGGACTGTCAAGTCTGCTCCTAAACTGAAAATTTAATATGGGTGCTTTGCCTTATTGCCATCTCTATTAGCAAAACTTACAATTTGTTACAGAAATTAGGAAAGAAAAGAAAAGAAAGATCGGTCGACCAATGCTTGTAGCGTGTGTGTCTATGATGCCCCAGAGGTCAACTTTTTCTCAAAAATATTTGAAACTAGCCTCTCTCTCTCTCTCTCTCTCTCTCTCTCTCTCAAGAAAATAAGTTTTTTAGTAGGAATAATCTTTCTGACTTTGAGGTAACAGAGTTTGGTAGTTGGACCGGTAACTAACTCTTAGAAAGGAGAAGAGAGTGTTAGAAAGAAATAAGTGAGTTTCAAAAGAGGCTGAACATCAGTTTACCAATGATTGGGTGAGACTGCTTGCCGAACGCTACAGACTATCCCCTTTTGATTAAAGAAAGAAGCATTCCACTGAGACAATAGGTCCCGCACTTCTATGATATGTCTGGGCATGTGTTCCGAATCCAACGAATAATTGTTCATCGATGAGGGTCAATCCCTTTTCAAACCTTTAACTAAAAACGATACATGGGCTGTTCTGTGAAAAATCGGAAATTTTGGCACAAGTCCCTGATCGGATAAATGCCCAATTCTACAAAATCCATTGCCCTGTTGTTGCGCTTATTCCAGTTATTTATTTTTAATTTATTTAATTGCCATAGGACAACTACCCTTAAATTTTGAGGACACTAGCATTGTTCTGATCCCCTAATAAGAGTAACTCCAACTCAATTTTTTATTTTATCTAGTCATTCTAACTTTCATATTTTTTAAAAGATAATGTTACATGGCATGCGGTGCCATCATTTCAGGAATGATGTGACATGATAATGCGATATGCCATGTCATCAAAAAAACATAAAAATAGTATAATTTTTTAAATTTAAAGTGTCACGTCATATAATAAAATGGTCTAATTTTCGCAATTGTCATCTTTAATTAAAACACTCATATTTTTAAAAGTCATAACGGTTATATTTTCAAATAAAAGTTATATCCCAACAATCATATTTTCAAACAAAAGTTATAACGGTCATATTCTCCAACGGTCGTATTCTCAATACTTCTTTACAAATAAGATCTATTTCTCCTCTCATTTTCACAACTCTCAACCTCTATTTATTCTCACAACAATTCTTTTATTATTACTCACTATTGCTCACAATCGTATAATCAATATGATTGTTAATGACTCTGATTCCGATGAAAAATTAGAGATGTTAATGATTGCAGTTATGAAAGAAAATAAACTTAATAGTGAGAGACAATTGGGATTACATCATGGTTCCATTGAAGGTCATTTAGTTTATTTTTTGTAATCGAATTCAAGGTCACGAACGACTTTATTTAAATTATTTTGCTGAAACACCTGTATACCCTCCTAATTTATTTAGGAGGTGGTTCCGAATTAATCGATCTTTTTTGCTTCATATTTTATCAATGGTGGAAGCTTACGATTAGTATTTTGTCCAAAAAAAAGGATGCTCTTGGAGTTATTGGCTTATCTTTCCTTCAGAAGATGACAGCTCTACGAGGATGCTCGCTTATGGAGCACTAGCAGATTCTGTAGATGATTATGTGAGGATCAGCGAAAGCACTGCAATAGAGAGTTTAAAAAGGTTTGTAATTTTTTCAAAAACTTGAGGTCACCAAATAATGATGACATTGTTAGATTACTGGCGGTGGGTACTAGTTGTGGCTTTTCTGGAATGTTGGAGAGCATTAATTGTATGCATTGGAAATGGAAGAATTGTCTGACAGCATGGAAAGGTATGTATAGTGGTCATATTCATGAGCCAACAATTATTTTGGAGGTTATGATTTCATATGATCTATGAATATGGCATGCTTTTTTTGGGTTACCAGATCTCATAATGACATCAATGTGCTAGAACGCTCTTCTGTCTTTCTCTCCTTGCTGAAGATCGTGTTCCTCCAATTAATTACTCAGTTAATGGAAATGACTATACAATGGAATATTATCTTGCCAATGGTATATACCCAAAGTGGTCTATGTT
Organism: Euryodendron excelsum; assembly: GCA_033060915.1. Taxonomy (NCBI): domain Eukaryota; kingdom Viridiplantae; phylum Streptophyta; class Magnoliopsida; order Ericales; family Pentaphylacaceae; genus Euryodendron; species Euryodendron excelsum. The sequence continues at coordinate 30,654,443 of CM065397.1, forward strand.
CGTCAAAATAATTCCATCTCCAAAAGGCAAGAAACAAACATATTTTGCAAAAAATAAAAAGTCAACAAGGAAGGACGTAGAGCAAGCATTTGGGGTGCTCCAAGCAAGTTTTGCAATTATACGTAGACCTGCACGTTTTTGGAAACGTGAAACTTTATGAAGTCATGCATAATATTGCACAATATAATTACTGAGGATGAGCAGGATGTCAATAGAATAGACTTTAATTATGATACAATCGATGAAAGTGCTCTTCCATCGGTATCGAATGAGCGTACTACTGAACTTTTTCAATTTATTCAAACTCATCATCACATCAGAGATAGAGACACTAATTCAAAGCTGCAAGCGAACCTAATCGAGCACTTGTAGAATCTACATGGAGATTTGTAAGAATTTGTACTAGTATATTTGTTTGTTGCAGTTCATTTACCTTTGTATGACATTGCCTAGTTTGTTTAATTTCAATAATAATTCTATTTAAACAAAACCTTACCTTGGCTTGGCTTGTCGTGCACAAATATTGATATGCTGATCAAGTTGTGCCCTTTCAAACCATGAAGTTCTTGCATTCGCCATGCACATTCCAAAGAAAAAACTAACTCAAGCTAGATTAAACTTCACATCAAGCAAATCAGGATTAAAACTAACTCAAATATTTATAAAGACAAGACCAAAGCACAAGCCTTGACTACCGAGTTCTTGCAAATTTGCTATTAACACTGAAATCAAATTCAACTTTAATGAAAGAAGAAATCAAACACTGCCAAAATCATCAAAAATTGTTTACCAAGTCATTCAAGATCTTTTACAGAACTAAGGCTACTGCATTCCTAATGCATAGATATTTTGCTAAACATAGCCAAAATTCAAAATTAGTCACAAACATATCTCTAACATTTATCACCATCTCTTTGATGAAAACCCACAAAAAAATTACATAAACAATAATTATATCTTTGTCCCGAGAATTTTCATTTGGCAACGACTAATATATTCTACTAGCAATGAAGACATCCCACTCTTATCCATTGACATTATCCTTTCTTCCTCTTTCAATTGTTCCATTTGTAACTTTTCTTTCTCTTGAGCAAGTCTTTCTTGTTCTTAAATATAGGCTCTTTCCACCCATTCTATTTTCCTCTCGTTTATTATATTTTTATCTTCTTTTTCATCTCTTCTAATAACTTCACATAAGGTGAACTCATGTTATCATTTTCACGATCTTTGGTCTTTTGTTTATTTAGTCGATCCTTCTCGGCCTTCTTATCGGGGGGTCTCTCTAACTTTACAAAGTTATTATGTGAGGCAATGTCATCCCCTAGATTTATCGATTCTGGTATAGAAGGATAAGAGCTGTCAGGAGTCGAAGGACGTTTAGCATTTTGTTTCTTTGTCTGAGCCTCTTCCATCCATTTTGGTTGGGATCTTAACTGATTCCAACAATGTTCAAAGAGAAACTGGGATTTATATATTTCTTTGTAGAACTTTTTAGCATCGCAAATCTGAAAAATAGATATAAGAACACTAATTATCATATAAAATAATTTATACTGATAAAAAATAACAATGTCAATGCTTTTACCTTGTCGTTCTCTATTAGACCACTTTGATTCAACCTGTTAATTTGGGCAAAACAACAACAAAATTTATTTGTGGCAAGTCGAATCGCTAACCAACGATTCATTAAAGAAACTTAATTACGATTAGAAGCAATTGTTTTATGACGGTGGAAGTACTCCCACACTCTTAGCGAATATGTTCTTGATTTTTGCTCGTTCTCTTGCACTGAATCCAAGAAAATGTTAAGCCACGCAAATATAAGCAGGTTGTCTTCATCTACAATAAAGTTGCCACCTAGTTTTTGGGAAGTGGATTCAATTTGAGGGGAATTGGAGAAGATTGCCCACCATGGTTGAAAGATTCAGTGCTAAACTCATAGTTAACATTTGTTCAATCATTTAAAAGATTGATGTAAAACCCATCTTGTGTTTGGTCCATCTATCTAAGAGTTTAGAATTAACAATCGCAATTGTCGCGCCCAGTTTTTGGGTCCAAGTCCTTTCGGCTCGGAGACAAAAGCACGGAATTCTGTCACTAGAACTCATCCTCCTAGAAGGACGAGTGCAACTAGGTTTGAATTGAAAATTGATTTGATTAAGAGCTTTTTTAGAAAAATAAGAGGCGCCACCTAACTTGATTAAGGTAAGTTAGGTCACCTAAAACTAAATGCTAATCCGAAAATTAAACTTAGGGTTTTTGAAAAAGATTTGAAAAACTTCCTCAAGAGAGAGTTTTTAAGAAAATAGGTTATTTGGCAACCTTTGGAGAGACTCAAGCCCTTTTTGAAAATAACTCCATTTTGATCATTCGAAAACAGAAATCTATGGTCTGAGAATTGGTTACATGTAGGGAAGATATTCTAGGATTATCACCCTACCCTGCCTTTTTGGTACCTATATGTCTAATCACCCTTTTGTTCACTCATTAGAATAACCGGTTATCATTGTCCACTTAATATCCACTTTAAAATTTTGAAAACGGGGTTTAGTCATCACTTTTGGGATGAATGATTGCATGATGCAAGTCTTGGAAGAAGTTGAAAAACATGAGAGTTTTGTAGGAGTTTGAAATGAAAACTTTGAATTGATTGAGGTTTTTGAAAAGAGGATTGGAGTTGAAGTAGAAGTTATGACTGCACCATTTTAGGTTGCCTACGTATCTCATTTGGCGAGAATCAGGCCATTTATAATTCGGGCAAGAGCCCGATGAAAAATAGGCGCATTAGGGCCTTTAGAAAGTTTTGAAAACACTTTAAGATCTTTGAAAAAAATGACTTAAGAATTTTGATTTGAATCGGATGTTGGAGTGTTTTGAAATAGAGCTTTGAATCTTTCGAAGGGGGTTTTGAAGTGTTTTGAAATATTTTTGGAACAACTCAAGGGAGTTTTGGAAATGCTTTGAAATAACTCAAGAGAGTTTTGAAAATGTTTGGAAGTCTTGTTTTGAAAACCTTGGATATAGAGTTTGGGGTGTTTTTATGAACTTGTCTTAGAAAAAGCCTTTGAAAGTGGTTTTGGAATCCTAATATGGACAACCTTGGGAGTTGTTCTTGATGTATCACGTATCTTTAGAATCCCTAACCATAAAAAGGGTAGGGATACCTTAGGCTTGTGAGTTCTTGGAAGCATTTTCGAAAATTCTTTGAAGATGGAGTGTAGAAATATTTGAAAAAAGTTATGGAGTTGGCTTTTGAAATCTCAAGAGAGTAGGAGGTTTTGAAATAGTGAATCATGAGAATAGTTTTAAGTAGAAAGATCATTTAAAGGGGTCCATGAGTTGGAACCATGAAGTATACTAATCTAGGTCGGGTTGACCTATGGTTAGGGGTGACCTAAGGTTAATTAACCTGGGTTAGGTGGACCTAGGGTTAAGGTGACCTAGGATTAACTAACTAAGGTCAAGTTAACCTAGGGTTGGACAACTAGGGTCAAGTTAACCATGGTTAGATAACTAGGGCCAAGTTAACCTAGGGTTGAATTGTAAGGTGGTTTTGGAAGGTGATTTGATGCATTTTTTGAAAGAGTTTTTGGAAAACAAATCATGTTATGCAAAGGACTTTGGTGGACAACCTTTTTGAAGATCATTTCCATGAAAATTTGACTATAGCCAATAATATGGTTTATATGATTGGTGCTTGAAAACCATTCCAAAGAAGGTTTTCTTAGGGCCATTATAATCTTTATCTTGACAAGAATATGGGGTTCAAAAATCAACATGGTGATGACAACTTTTGAAAAATCATTGTTAATATAAAGATGGAGATAATGAGTTTTTTGACAACCATTTTTGGGAATAGGATTTTGAAAACCATTTTTAGAGGAAACCATTCCAACAAAGAAGGGTTCCTATGGCCAAATAAAAGGGAGATCACTTAAGAGAGGGTTTCATGGGGCCATTTCAACCACTAAACTTGAGGGGATGGAACCCTTAGAAATTAGAGAGTTTGAAGACCATTTTTATGCAAATTGAAATATAATGATGCAATAGTATGAGTTAGAGGTTAGTGGGGAATTTTCTAAAGCATAATTTCTAAGGTCTCATCCTAAACTTCAAGAAGCCAACTCTTGTAACCATTTTGAGAAGGGTATTAAACTTGAAAGTGGTATGGGAATAAGAATAATGCAAGATTTGTAGAACGTAATTATAAACACAAAAATGAAGCCAAGCACACAAGATATGATCAAGGTAGCAAAATGCAAGGGGGTCATGAAAACATACAAGACTTTAGGCTACACCACATAAACAAGGGGCTCCTAGGCCATACCATCTTAAAGTAGGTTAGTGAGAGATCCCCCCTACACGGTGGCTCTCACTAGTTTTCCTCTAAGCATGAACTAAGAGCCCTCTTGGCTCAAGCATGCAAGAAAGGGGGGTTGAAAATGGGGATTAAAATAGAGAATAGCCTAAGTAAGCTAGAAGGGAGAAGAGAAGAGAAGAGTGGGGGGAGACAAATATGTAAAGAAATACCACCTTTAGCCTTCAACACATTTTTAATCTTCTATGGATGCCTTGACTTGAACTTGGATGGCTTCAAGTAGGCTTAAGGGGCTGGATGGAGAGGTTTAATGGTGTATAGGGCTATGTAGGTGAAGTGTATGGGCTAGAGGGAGGTGGTATCTAGCCTAAGTGTCGAAGGAGTGGAATGTATGTAGAGACTCAAGGTTCTGGAGTAGTTTTAGCAGAGCTTCGCGTCAATTTCGGTTCTGGAATATGCAAAGAGGGAGGCCTCTATTTATAGGCAAAATTTTGGACACTAGCACATGTGCTACATGCGCCGGTACTATTCCAGTGGTAGAATGCCACATGGCACCCATTGTACTGGCTAAATCTCAACGGTTGATCGAAATTTGGTCGATCTAATCAAAATATGGGCCCATGTGGCATACGCTCCGTCATCGAAAGTGTTCATCTAAACTTTGTCTCAATAATTGAGCCAATCATGAAGGTTTCGGGGGAATTGGTTGCACCCATAATGTTCTCCTAGGGTTTCTCGTGAACTTTCATGTTTTCAGAAAATTTGAATTGTGTTCGGAAGTGCGGGACATCGTCTCGAAAAACGTGCATAAAATGACATCTTTGTGGAGCGTCTTTGATACGCTCTGTAGGGGTTCAAAAGTAGCTATTTTCGTATCATGTGATCGAGGCCTTTGGGAGGTGATCTCTTCGATCGGACCGTACCGATAGAAAGTACTCTGGAAATACTTTTGAGAATTTTTTGATTTACGCATTTCTCAAGTCGTTTGACAGTGTGTTGCAATAAGCGAATCGGTAGAAAAGTCAATTTAGGCGGAGCGTCTACGAGACGCTCGAGGGGTTGTTAGAAGTTGCAGTTTTTGTGTTGTACGATGAAGGGCTTTTAGAAGCGATTTATCTGATCGAGCCGTATCGATGGAAAGACCTACGGACGAGGTTTCGGGAATTCCCTAGTTTGTGCATTTCTCGAGTCATTTGACAGTGCGTTATAACCACGGAATCGAGAGAAAAGGGTAATTTTGGCAGAGCTTCTGCAAGACGCTCCGGGAAACTTTTATCAAGTCATGGGTGTTTAGCGTCTCCGAAAATGCCAAGTCTCGGGGAACTACTGAATGACGGATATTCTATATTGACGAGCTAGCAGACGTCAGAGATAAACTGTCTGGAATTTGATAACGTGTTGGTCCTCGAGATCGCCTAACCTCGGAGAGCTACCTGGATGGCGTTGGTTTCCGTAATCATCCGGTCCCAGAAAGCTGCTTAGAATGCCTAGGGGCATGATGGTGCTTATGGCTCCAACATGACCTTGTGGGCCCAAGAAGGGACCAGTTGACTGGATTGGAGATTGAAAGGCTCGCCTTGAGCTTGCATGTGATATTTAAAAACTGAGTTTGGTCGGACCAGAGATTGCCGAGCGGGCAAAAATGGGGTACTTACAGCAATAATAAACTTGCATTTAATAAAAAAATAGAGAGCAAAAATTTTAGCATGAAATCCGCAAAATTATGCCTACACAAAACTACAAGGAATAAACTATTTACCCAAAAAAAGGGAGTTCTCATCCTTTAGTATGCAAATGCTTACAAAGTATACACTCAATGCCTTAGAAATTATTCTATTTTAGCTCTCCCTCTTGCTCTCACTCTCATATAGGAATTTAAAATTCAAGAATTTAGTAACAACCCAATCAACAAAAACCAGACACAAAAGTAAACACTAGAGGGGTTTTGATAGGGGTGGAGAACAAGTTTATATGATTTTCAACTTTGCAAGTGGTGGGCAGAGTCCTCGTGAAATAATAAGATTCATGGAGACAAATATTTCTTTTGGCATGGTGGAGCGTCGACAAGTGACAAAAAAAAGTAAGAAGCTTTTAATGAAGGAATATTTCTTCAACCAAAAAAAAGAGAGAACATACAAGAGAGTTTAGCTTCAGGACAGATATACCCTCCCAAATGTACAATAACCCATTAAAAGATCAATATTTGCAAATGGCTTTCATTCTTTCCACCATTGTTTCAGTGAAAAAAAAGAAAGTATCTACCATTTAATGATAAATATCACTGAATTACATAACCCCATCAACTTTTCAGAAAAAAACTATATGTCTTGTACAATTGAGGATTGCTAGTGGTATTCCTGCATTACTGCTTGAAATGAAAATTAAAAACTAAATTATTAATTATGGGCTAAAGAACATTGACATTGTGAAGCAAATAGAATGAATTGAATGTAAGACAACATGACTGCAAATTTTCTGTGGATTAATGTAATGAGTGTGATTCATAGTTCTATGAAAGTGGCACACCGACATTAAGGTGCTTCCACCCATTTAGGCAATTCTACAAATATATGGTATGGGCTATTCGAAAGAGTGACATTTACTATACTGATCTCAGCATGCATGAAGGCAACTACTAGAAATATGGTGATTAAAACTATAAATGAAGCAGTGAAGAATTACTTGTCTTGTGCAACTTCAACCTTCAAATAATGAGATTTGGGCCCTTTAAGTGTGAAAATGAGAGAGTTCGAGTTCAGCAAAAAATAGACCCAAAAAAATATATATCAGTAAAAACCAGAGGGGTTTCAACAGGGGGGGAAGGAGGACGCCAATTGTAGGGGGCTTTGTTAGGGAAGGGGTTTCTGACAGAGGGGTGGGGGAATGAGGGATTACACAAAACAAACTTTATATAGCCATACCTGTTGGCTGTTGGTGGTGTTGTTGCTTCTTTGGATCTTGTCCTAGCTTTGCCAATGAAATGCTTAAGGAAGGAGGAGGGAGGGGGTTTTTTTGCAATAGGGAGAGCAGAGGGCATGAGATATGAAGGAGGGGAAGTGAGGGATGGAGGGAGAAAGAGATAGCCATACCTGTTGTTGTTGCTTCTGTGGATCTTGCCCTAGCTTTGCAACGACATGCTCAAGGAGGGAAAAATGCCAACTGTGTTCTCTATTGTGAATAGCAAGCAAGTTTTCGCTTGCCACATTTGGCGAGTGAAATTGAAATTAGCCAAAATAGCTAGCGGTTTGACGAGCCCATTGGAGCAAAATATGAGTTTTGGCACGGTATAATAGCTAATGGGAGGAGTTTGATGAGTGGGTTGGGGTTGCTCTAATATAATCCCAGTAAGTTACAGATTCTCACCCTATTATTTTGTGAGTGTTATTTACAAAGTCATTTCATCAAGTTCAAGGAAGCTTAGGATTGTTGAAATGTTTTGACAAACAAGTTCAATAAAACTTTAGGTTAGAGATTTTAAAAAACCATTTTGAAAACAAATTCTAAAGATCTTTAATTTAGAATTTTTTGAAAATCCTTTTTGAAACAAGTTTAAGGAAACTTGGGTTTTAAAATACCATTTTTGAAAATAGAAACTCTCTTTTGCAAAGCTTTATAAATGGAGACTCAAGATAGATTGAAGAGAGCTTTTAAGGACATTGAAAATGGACACTTAAGAGAGTTCGAAAAATGTTTGAGAGTATTTTTGAAACTTGAAGCTCTAAAGCTCTAGAAAACTAGAAAATGGTTTTGAAGATGTTTTTGAAAAACACTATTTTGTAGAAAGTATGTGATGCATGAAATGCAAAGGGGACAGGGATTACACCACAAATCAAGAAAACTCACAAGGCTATACACTATGTGGTTTGGCTTACAAGACATCCCTGGTACAGTGATGCTTACAAACTCTCCCTAGGCATGGCCATGATGTTCTCTTGTTCCAAGTAATAAAAAAAAAAAGGAGGACTAAGAATAGGAAGAAAAAAAAATGGAGAATACGCTTCAAAAAAGCTTTGGAGTATAAGAGGAGGATTTGGTGTTTTTAAGTTTTTTTCAGAGCTATACCTTAGACATTGGCAAAGTAACGATACAATATCACACTCTGAAAATCTAAGAGAGGGAGGCTACTATATATAGAAAATTGTGCCCATTCTAGACGCCACTTTAAGTGGCATTCGGCTTAGCCACTCGCCTTTCGCCATGTGTCCAACTTCTAGAATCTTCTAGCTTTGGCATAATCAAAAGTTTTGTCCTCTTCTAGATCAATTTTTGGACGCCTCTTGAATAGGCTTCCATGCCATTGGTTTTTTAGCTCACGTTGAGCCGATATTCATGGAGTTCGGACATAAATTGGAAGAATCCGACTTTATATCAATATTGTTATTCAAATCCTCTTCAAACTAACAGTAGTTTGGAGCTTCGGGTAATCCCGAATGATGGAGAAAATGTCTTAAGAAGTGAGCTTCCCAAGACTTCCTAGTTTTGAAAATTAATTGTTTTTTAGCCTTGTGATTGCAGCTCTTGGGCAATGATCTTGGGACCTGATAGCACGTTTGACATGCTCCAGAAACTCTTTGCAATAATATAGAATTCACACCTCAAATCACTCGTTTGCTTGAGCAATTAACTTAGGGAAGTGAGAAAAAAACATTTCCTGAAAATCTCTTCAACAATTTTCGAATACTTTTTGAGATTTTGGGACTTTTCCAAGTGGGGCTCACATGGTGAGGACTCGGGGCCTATGCTGGAGAGTGTAGGGTGATTTGCTCCATTCCTTGGGGACTTGTGGGTCCTTGAAAGCATGCTGTAAGGATGAAATGATCATTTTACACCATAACGGCCGATGTTGGCTAGAATGACATTTTGAATATGCCAGACTGATGTGCAATTGTTTGAGATGACTTTTCTTCTTTGAAAGGCTGTCTGTGCCACGTCCCAAAATCTGGAGGTGATTTATAGTAAAAATAACTACTTTCAATAAAAATAAGCCAAATTTTTAACAATATCCAAAAATAATACCAATGTCTAATTTAATAAAGTTTCGATTACAGTAAAGCTTCTACCAATCTCTCACAAATGATAATAAATCTATATCCCAAGAATCCCATGTACAAAGCTGGTACAAAGTACATTATAAATTTTCTCAAAGTCAAATAAAATAAACAATAAGAATATTCTATCTAATATTCAGCTAGTCCTAGAACTGTCTTCACGTTCAAACCTAATTCTTGCAAAGTTGGTGGGGTGTGAGCTTATCTCCAGTAGTCCGTAACATCCAACAAACAAGCATACAGATAGGATATAGGTATGTGAATACAATATGCATTAGCAATGCGTCGTGTATGAATGCATATGAGAATCCTTCTTTCAAACTAATGCAATAATATTCTTCTTATTCTTTCATTTCATTTCCTTACCATTTATGCTATTTAAAGCCATATTATCTCATTATCAAATACATTTTATCCAGATTCCACATTTGCTTACCCATCATCATGTATTAGTTAGGGGGAATAATAATTTTCGAAACTTTCATCCACGGTGCTATCCACCGACATGTTCTCAGAACTTTCATTCATATTATGCGTGAACCGATGCGCCTCTACGGACACGTAAACATTAGCCAAGATAATTCTAAGTTTTTTTACTTAAAGGAGGAATAATTCCTACTTGCTTACATCCTCAAACTTGTTATTATTTTAAAATTCTCAAATCTTGTCATTATAGTCCATCTTTCTCTAATGTCATGATATCACGTAATTCTCTTTAACATCTGAAATGAGTATTCCCACTATCTCATCATGAATTATGTGAGTCAATGTAATGCATGTTTCAATGATCATTAATATAAAAAATAATCATAATTCAACAACCTGATGCATCATATGGATCATAATGTCATTCGAATAATGTATCACATAGATTAGCAATAATTATGCATTACAATACATTTTCATTATAAACAACCGTAATTGTGTTGGGTAAATCATATAGAATGAGGTAATGTAATCAACCTTCATAGCCAGTGAAATAATAGAAATCCATCTATCACTAAATAAATTTTCAGTAAAACACAAATATCTAAAATGTCAAACAATACAATTTTATACAAATAAAATCTAGAACATCATTCCATCAGATCTAATTCATTGGATCATTAACTATTATCATTGAGATCAACCTATTAAAATTCTATATCAATCTGGTCATGTTTGACTGTTAAACCGCACACAACTACTATCTTGATCGTTCATTCATTGTCATTCTAGATTACCATCCTATGATCAGATTTAATCAAACTAACATAAAAAATAGTTTCAGTGAATCAAAAATATTAAGATATGGTATTTTATGAAATCATAATCTACACAAAGAGTCCCAAGTACTCAAGGAAGCATCATAGCTGGCATGAGCGCACCCATATTATAATTTCTGCCCAGTCACCACTGCACCCATCAGCCGAGAGACCCACAGATATCTCCCTCTGAAAAATTCTCTCTTTCTTTCTTCCTTTTGCTTCTTCTTTCCCTTTCTTTTTCCTCTTTTTCTCTCCCTTTCCTTCCTTCACTTTCTCATCCCACTGCTAGAACTGGCCTTCTATTCCCCATGGCCTAAAGGTAATTCTTTGACCAGCAAGTGCTGGTCATTTCCTTTCACATACCCCACTCAATTCTTTTGCTTTCGCTTTATTTATCTTTTCTCTTTCTTTCTACTTTTCCTCACAAAGACCCATGGATTTTGGGTCATCTCACAGCACACTCTCCACTATGTACAACATACAAGCATTCAATTATAATTATACACATTGATATATCTATACACGTACACATGCACTGCATTACCCATGGGCAGGTATCTACCAATTGTTGCTTATTGTTTTGCTCTGCCTATATACATCCAAGTTGCACCCCTATATATTAATATATATAAAACTACGTACACACACACACACACACACATATATATATATATATATATATATATGTATATATATCATGACTGAACCAGTCAAGTGATAGATTTCATCATCTCACTTCCTCTTATGTCCTAAGGAGAAAACAAGGCCAAACCCGACTGCTCCACCAACTGATCAAACCCTATTCCTTTTATATTGTCGTGTGTTTCCCACATGTATGCGTATATATATATATATATATTATGTATTTATATTATGGCCGATTCCACCATATTACTCCATCACTACAATGAAAGGAAAACAAAATCCAAACCCAATTAGGAAAAGCATTGACATGCACAGCAATTTCACGAAATATCACACAGCCACATATTATATATATGAATCCATATGAATAAACAATGAAACTTTGCATCAAAGCTAATAAACAAATAAATTGTTCCTTCACCCTATCTAGTTCGTCGGGAAATTTGTCGAAAAAAGAGAACGCCCTCTTCTCCTCCATGCTAAGCCGTCAATGCCTTTTCTCACCCTCTCCCTAGCGGTTACTGAGGCTCGAAAAACATAAACTATTGTTTTACCTCTTACGTGTATATAAAGAGAAGTAAACCCTATCTTATTTTATTCCAACCAAATTCCGAACATGTCCTCTACCTTTAAAATTACAAAACTGTTTTCTCCACTAACTGAGAGTAAATACCTAAATTACTCAATCGTGCAATATAAAATTTGATAAAATTTAATTTATTCATAAATAAATTGAAAATTTTGGGCAGTCTAGCCTTGAAAATATGTCAAGATGCCTAAGGGCAAAGTGAATATTTTGCACTAGCAGGGCTAGCGGGCATTGGTGTTAACTCATGATGGGTTTGTGAGTACTTGCATCACTCTAATATTTGACCAGTTGGTTTTAGAGGTCGCTCGACCTCAGGAACCGTGCCTAGTTGCCAAGGGATAAAAAGATCATTTTGCATTAACGAGGCTAGCGAATGTTGGTGTTAACCCATGATGCTTTGTAAATGCTTACATCAGAGGACAAATTGATTTTGGAGGTCTCTTGGCCTTAGAAAATGTGCTTCAATGCCAATGAGCAAGATGATCATTTTGCACTAGTGGTGCTATGGGTGCCAGTGTTGACTTATAAGGGTTTGTGAGTGCTTGCGTCACTCTGACATTCGGCATGTTAGTTCTAGAGATTGCTTGACCTTGAGAAACGTGCCTAGATGCTAAGGTACATAACGATCATTTTGCACTGGCGGGGCTAGCAGATGTCAGTGTCCACCCTTGCTAGGTTTTATCAGTGTTTACATCACCCCAACGTTTAGAGAGTTGATTCTTGAGGTTGCTTAACCTTTGGAAATATGCCTAGATGTTAAGGGACAAAATATCATTTTGCATCAAACAGGACTATTGAGGATCTGTGTCGACCTACGAGGGGTTTGTGAGTGTTTTATGTCACTCTAACATTTGATGAGTTGGTTCCGGTGGTCACTCGGTTTCGAAAAACATGCCTAGATGCCAAGGGCCATAACGATCATTTTTGTACCAGCAAAGTCAATCTATACTGGGTTAATTTGTAAGTGTTTATATTACTGCGACGTTGTTGGTGATTGGTTCTGGAGGTCCTTAGGCCTCAGGAAGCATGCCATGGTTGCCAATGGGCAAAATGACCATTTTGCACTAATGAGGCTAGCAGGGTATCAGTGACCCATGAGAGTTTATGAGTATTTACGTTATACCGAAATTCTGTGAGTTGGTTCAAGAGGTCACTCAATTTTGGAAAACATGCATGAATGCCAAGAGGCATAAATGTCATTCAACTAGAAATTGCCGAAAGGGCAAAAATAAGATGTTTACAATGACTTTGATAGTAAAGAAAATAATTATAGTAGTCAAACATGTTATTCAAGCCTAATTCTCTACTTATGATGGCATATAAACTCCCCCTACATATATTATAAACTCCCTTATATGATATATGTAGACATTATAGATACACGAGATTACCAAACGTCATAAACTCCCTTGTATGATATATGTAGACATTATAGATACACGAGATTACCAAATGTCATAAACTCCCTTGTATGATATATGTAGACACTATAAATCAAGGAGATTACCAAACATGCTATTTATAAAGGCATATTCTTGTACTAAAAACTCTCAAGACCACGAGGCAATAGAGTCCTCCCTCCCATACATTATGTAAACCTTTGTTTGAACTAATTAATTAATATAGTTGGCTTTGGTCAAAAGAATTAAGGTTACACAAACACTTTTAAATTATGACTCAATATCGCTTAACACCTTTTAACTAGAAAATATTACAATTACACGCTTTAAAAGTATGAATTTATAGCAATTGAATCTTCTGTTAGCAATTTGTTAAGGGATTGAATGAAAATTCACCATGTGGCTTGCACATGATGTGTGAACTAATGTTTTATACCCGAAATAACCTTTTTTTTAATATAAAATAAATATTTCAATAGCTTTGAATTGAAAACCATGAAATATGGTTGTTGGTCTTTTTTTCTCTTTTTTTTTTTTTTTTTTTGGGCAGGGTGTGGGTGTTGTTGGGCTGGGTTGGTTGGCAGAGGCTAGCCATAACTGTGCAGGGCAATTGTCGTTTTTCTTGGAGAGACGACTGAAGGGAATGAAGAAAATTTTCCATTGGCAATTTGAGAAAATAAAATCAATACGCAGAAACAAACACTTGTTTGGAAATGTGAAGTTGTTAGCCAAAGACCAAAATACATGTTATATTGTATCTGAATAAGAAGGTTAAAAATGTCAATTTACTTATTCCATTAATAGTGTTAACACGGACAAGAATTACAATAGAAGGGACAAAGGGTTACGTTTTTTAGTTTAAGCGGTTTAAGTAAATACTAAATCATAATTCTAACATTGTTCATGTAATTAACGTTACTACCAATTTTGTACACATATCCCATTTACATAGGTACCATAGATGGATGCATCCGAAACGCTATGAATTTATTAATTATTATTAACATTACTACCAATTATTATTATTACCCCACGCAGTGTGAACCAAAAAACCAAAAAACAAATAAAGAAAAGAAACTCTTGATTTACTGACGACAGAGGAGAAAAACATTCACATTGAGCACACTCCAGATTATCTTTAGCTACACTGGAAGGCAACCCCATTTCGGCTTAGAAAGATGGACAGAGGTCCCTCCCGTTTATGACGATGAGCCCAGGATTCTTTATATAATCTTCACCACGAATGAATAACTCAATGACTGCAGCCAATTCAAAATCTCCCCTCTAAATTCAGTATGGACAAAGTTTGTCGATCGGCTTCAATTACTGATAACAAAAAGAGATCAACCTCAACAACAAACACTTAAATCTTAGACCCAATGAAGTTTCCTCAATTGAAAAGAATCATCTGTCTGTCTTTCTTTCTTCCCCTCTAAAATCCATAGAATAATAATTACACCATCTAAATTACTATCAACACAATTTTTTTTTCCTTTCAAGATGATGATTATATACCATTTAGAAGCCGAAACCTACGAAATCCTCTTCATCTCCACTACTCAGAGATTCAATCAGCTGACTATCATCATCTTCATCACCCTCGGTTACAATCTCCAATATCCCACCTCCCCCATTAAAGTCCACATCCTCTATAATGAAATCGCCATCTTCCTCATCATCGTCGTCATCATCAAGCTCACTCAAACTATCATCATCTTCATTGCTCATGTCATCAGCATCACTTTCACCATCCCCATCAAAATCCGGTCCTAGTAATGGGTCCTCATCAGCATCCTCGTCATCTTCCTCCTCTTCTTCGCTCTCAGCATCATCAGGATCGGAGTCATCATCGGTAGGCCTCCGACGACCGATTTCATACACCCTTGCTGAAGAATACATATCGTCTTGGTCGTCCATTGAAACCAACCCAACAAAAGAATCAGTTGGCTCTGTTGCAAAATCAAGGACGCAACGGTCTACAGGAATAGTGGCAATGTCAGAGTAGTTGACAGCATCCACTGTGCGGAAAGCAGCAAAGAGGGGATGCTTGGCGCGACGGGTGTGACATGCTGACATAACGTCCTCCAGATTTCTCCTCAGAATTGCATATATTACATCCCCACTAGCATTGAATGTTATTACCGTCTGGTCCAAGGAAGGGACACTTCGGAGGAGCCTGAACTTCCGCAGGTCCCAGACTTCAGAATTTATAATCACCTGCTTAAGAGAATATCAGTTTTAACAAAATGCCAATGGTGCAAGGTTAACATCAAAATTCCGTAAGGGAGACACTACTAGTGGAAGGCAAATGAAGTGATATTCATTTGCTCCAAAACAGACCCAACAAACATTTCGCAAAGTGGCTCCATCCCCAAATTCCAGTCCGCCAGCCTCCCAATCCTAACTTAAAAACAGCAATGGCCAATGCTGACAACAAAATTTCAAAGAATGAACAACAATTAGACTGATTCTGAATCAGTCGGAAAAAGTAACTACCCAAAATTTTCGATCAAGTGTTTTTACTAATTTTTAATTTTGGGTGCATATAATTGTTCAGAGGAGCTGAAGAAATATTATCAGTCTATGATGAATTCCATAGTCTATCCTTAATCTGAATCTTTTTCATTTAAACTAATACAAACTGTTCCATGACAGGGCAAGTTCTCCATACCTCATTTCCAGCAGGATGAAAGCCACCACCACCATAGTCTGTAAACTGATCAAAGCGATGGACTGGACCAGAACCCCGCCGATCCCATAAGACTCCATTCCAAAGCAGCATCGTGTCTGAAGGGCTAAAGTGAACAAGGGGAAAACCATGGCCCCGGCCTGAAGGAGTCGCAGATGAGTCTGTCAACTTCAGATCCAAATGGCATGTCTGGATATCATACAATAGAATTTCCCGTCGGGATGGCTCAGATGATAATGCTGCAAATACGTTCCCAGAATTGCTGAACCTTGCGGCCTTGCAGCCTTCAAATGAATGTCTTGGCCCAGCTGAAACTGAAGATGCATCCCACAATCGTACATCATGGGCGCTCGAAGAGAGAACCAACTGGGTCTCTTCGGAAAGATATGACTCAACAAGTGTCAAAGGATACTGGTGGCCAGTGCAGCTCTCCAGCACATTGTTGCTGTTGGAATCAAAAATTTTCAGCTCTCCAGAATGGCTGCCAGCAGCAATCTGAGAGGAATCTCCAAGGAAAGTAACGCATGTCAAAAGAACACCACCATCATCCCTGCAACTTCGCCATGGTCTAAATCTGCTGTAGACAAACTGACGATCTCTGCGATTTCCATGGATCCCACCATACATACTTCTAAACTCCCGGGTACTAAGTCGGGCTGTTACATTTGATGGAGCATCAAGGCTTCGTCTTGGTTCTGGACAGACATGCGGGTGTAAGAGAGAGAGCGGTGGTAATGTAGTGATAGGAGCAGGGCACTGGCGATGCTGGTGTTTCAGATACTGAACAACAACAGAATCAAGGGTTAACCTTTCTGTGCTGATAGGTTGTGGATCATTTAGAAATCCAAATTGGGAAGATGGCGTCATCAGACCCACAGTGTTGCATTGGTTATCATCCAAATTCTCCCCGTGAGCACTATTCAGTATTAATCGCCCATGATGATCTTTCACAGAAGAACTTGGTGTGCAAAACACATTAGTATCGGTCAGTAGACTGCTTTTCCGGGTAGTATTAGGTGCCGGACAAACTGGAGATCGAAGTCCATGCTCACAGATGTTGAGACGTTTCCCTGATGGTGCCAACCCAGTGTCCTTCAAGTCCATTAACTTACGTTTCATTGGCAATACAATTGGAGTTTTAAATTGCATATCAGTATCCAAATTGGGCTTCACTGCAGAAATTGATGGTGTTTCTGTTGTACCTCCAGGTGCAGAAGACTTTTTGAAAGTACTGATTTTGCTGCTTGATAGCAGGGGGGAATCATGGGATGGAGGATGAATTTTTGACAGTAAATTTAGGGTTGATGCAAACACCAGAGGTTTCCTCTTTGAAGAAGGCACATCTGAATCACACTTCATGGTGGAGTCTTCATCCTGTGAAATAAGTTTTGGCTTATTGGAGAAAAATCCACCAAGGATACGTCCAGATGGCCATTGAATTTGTATTGATGGGGTCTCCTGCCCCGAGTATTGATGCACTAGAGATGATGGGGCTGCTAAAGAAGGCAAAGGAGTCAACTGAGCCTCTTTCAGAAGTGTGTCGGCAGTTGTAGACAAACCAGATGCTTGAAGGTGTTCATGAATAAGTAGTAGAAGTTCCCTGAAATTTGCATGCAATCAAAAACACAAGAAAGGGAAAAAAATGGAAAGAGTCAACAATAAAACAAAAGCCCAGGAGAAAGCAAGCACCAAATACCTCGAATGGTAAGTAATGGGAGTGGCGGCAGCTATTGCAGCTCTCTCTATACGCCTCAAAGTAGGGATTGCTGCATCAGTAGCTGCTAGTGTACTTGCACGCCCAGAATTAGTTACAATCTGCAACATACATAATATTGCAACATGAGGCTCTTGTACAACTTAGGAAGCACGGACACTCCGTTTAGGGTGTTGTATCCGTGTCTGACACGCATACTCCTCCGACAAGCCAATGGCATGTCCTGAATTTTTATTTTTCAATTGACACATCTATGACACACAAGCAACATGCAGGGACACGTACATATTCAAGACACATATTTGACACATTTAGCACACTTTTTGATGACTTGAGGATGTTACATTGATATACATTACACATAAAAATGTATAAAAATATACATATCCCTGCTGTGTCCGTGTCATTGTCCTCACTTTTGAAAATTGTTGTATCGTGCCCGTGTCTGTGTCTGTGCTTCTTAGTGTACAACTCAACAAGCCTTTCTCTCAATTACTTGGGACCTTACTTACCCCAAGAAAAATTAAAACAACATAAGATTAATTGGGGTTAGCTACATACAATGGATAGGAATGTCGGGTGTAAGTATGTGTCTAAGTGTCGGTTGCATCAAGGACATGTGGATAGACCAAATATTTATATTTCTTAATATACTCCTTTTATTCTCAAGATAAAATGGTATTTGCAAGATGGTATACAACATATTGTGCATAATATAGGAGTTTTATGCATATCTATATGATAAAAGTGAACTACTAAACATTTTTGTTGGGTGAATGTCCAGTCCAATACACGTTATGTCTCATACCTATACCATTACCCAAGTGTTTGAGTCCAAGTGTCGAGTATCCGACATGGGTATTTCATATAATTTAGAAGAATCCATGTAACATAGGCTACATGGATTCCTTTCCTCTTGTTGGCTCTATTAGAAGTCCTACTTTCAATAAAGTCTTAAGGTAATTGTGTGCTTTCTTATTGCCGCAGCCCATGTTCTCCTTATCCTTCTCTATTTCTTCTACAAGCCTCGACATGTACGAAATCACACCTTACAAGCACATTAGTTGGTCTCTGTCGCACATGACCATACCTTCTCAAACTACTTTTCCCATCTTATCTTCAATTGGTGCTGCTTCTGACTTCCCCTTAATGCATTCATTTCAATTCTATCTTTTCTTGCAACACCACTCATCCATCTCAAAATTCACATTTCAGCTACACATATTTTGAGTATATTATTTCTTAACCATTCAACATTCTGTACCATACGTCATAACAGACCTCATAAAAGTCCTATAAAACTCTTCCTTAAACTTAATAGGTACCCTATGATCAAACAACACTCCTGATGCATTTCTCATCCATCCAAATTTAATTATGGACCACATCCTCAATCTCTCCTCCTTTATGAATAATTGATTCAAGAAAAAAAAATGGTCACTCTTGGGCTTGCCCATCAAGTTTTACTCTATCTTCATTCATATTTCAAGTTTTGCTAAATTACACACCATATATTGTCTCAGTCCTACTTAACCTAAAACCATTAGATTCTGAAGTATTTCTCCACAATTCCAGCTTAGAGTTCAGTCCTCTTGTTTCCTTATACGAGTTTCTTGTACTTACTATAAATGCTTAGGACCTTAAAGGTCACACAGTAACAAAGTTGAATTTTCCTATTCTAAAGACACTGGTGTCCAACAAACCCCAAACTACAGTAAAGTAACTGTATTCTTATTGGCAAACGATCAGGAACCATGTTTCCTTCTTCTTTTGTTAATTAACCCCAAAAGGACGCTCCGGGGAACTAAAGGATATGTGCTATTTGCAATTATGCAATTAGAACAGATGTCATATAGGTAAATGTTGCTAAGAATGATCAGCATGGGTATCTTTTATCTAGTTAAAAGGGCATCTACTAATACTTTGTCAGGCAGTAATTCCTGTCACCCCATTATTCTGTATTTAACCAATAGCACACAATCAGATACATCATACATCTCGTATACATCACAGGAATGGCAACAAATGGTTTTGAAGTTGTCACTGAGCATCTAAGCTCTTGAACTGCATTAGTAGCGCATGTACACGGATTCATTTTTACAACATGCCAAATATCAAAACATTGCACTCATGCAGAAGTACTATGTTCACTACATAAAATACTTTCCAAAACATGAAAATGAATAAAATGATATGGACAATTAAAACAAATTGCCAGATTTCAGCAATGTTAGTCAAGACTTTGAAAAGTAGCAATGGGTGTTGTGCCTAGTGCCCAAGAGTCGGCATGCCAGTGAATTTCTTTGTTTGGTAAGCAATGCCTGAGAAAGTCAGTTTCACCGGAATGTCAGATTGCAGGCACTCTATCGTCTACCCCATATTGTTTGTCCACCTTTGAAATTCAACCTTTTTTGGAGATGAGCTTGTAATGCATTCACACTAAGCAAAACACACAATTCTACAAAACAGACGCATGAGTGGGGCAAGTTGTTTCTGAATTAAGCAGTCCCCTTTCTAACAAAAGATCATCTCAACATAGGAATTGATACGTACCGCAATTAGCTCAATGGCCACCTGGGCAAGTTCAGCTTGCCACCTGCCATGCTCATTTCCAGGAGTCTGGCTACCTGAATCTCGAATTAGTTCTGATAATTTTTTCCCAACCTAGAACAGCAAGTTCAATTCACCAATAGAGTTAATCAGATTCAATAACCAACACTATTCACGTTAAGCCAGATGATAAAATACAGAGATCATTTAAAGCAGCAAAATACAAGAGAAAAAAATATATATAATATGTCAATTAGTGTATCATGACAGGAGGACAAGATAACTGTGACAATATTACATCTGCACTTAGATTCTGCATAACTATTGTGGAAAATTTCAAAAGCAAACTAATGAACAAATAAAATATCTCCAAGGGAAAAAAATCAAATAGTTCAAAATACCTCCTCTCAAACAATAAATGAACAAGAATGAAAAGGAATTTGACTTTAAAGCAGTTCACATTTTCCATACACTGCTTTGCATAGTTGCATTCAAAAACCATATATAGGGCGCTGCTTTTCTGTGGATCAAATTTATTCAAGTGCAAACATACCAGCCTTAGCAAATCACTCCAATATTTAAATGGATGTCTCCCTGCACCCAAGACCAATATTTTTCCATCAAGGAAGGGCCACAGAGTTGCAAAGTCCACAAACAGCGTGGGAGCCACTGTGCAAGACAAATAACCAACATCTAAGAAGCACAGACAATGTTTAAAGAGTTGTTTGCGTGTGGGGACACATCGGAGACACATACTCATCGGACACGTGTCCCAGGACACGCCAATTGGCATGTCCAATATTTTTTCAGGGGACACATCCCGGAAACATATGGGACAAGTTTTGGGACATAACATGATTAAAATGTTAGTGTTAAAAGTATTAAATACAAGTGAATATATAAATTTTAAAACTTTAAAACGCCAAAACATAAAACACCCAAATCAAATTCTTCAAACCCTTAACTTCTTACTTGTTATACTATAATTCTGAACTTGTTCAATTGTTTTTATCTTGTTTTTGGTGGTTTATGAATGTTACATTCATATACATAACAAATAGGAAAATATAAAAATATTTTTTTTTGCCGTATCTCCACCATATCTGTGTCTTTATTTTTTTGAAAATGCCATGTCCTATATCCGTATTCCATATTTGTATACGTATTCGTACCAGTGCTTCTTAGGCCAACATTGAGGCCGTCAAAATCCATCCACAAAATGTCAAAAGGATGGCAGCCACAAGAATTATTGATGTCATGTGTGTTTCCTTCTGCTTTAAACTCCAGACAAAAGAACTAGAAAAAGAAAATACAAGGAATCATTTAACGCATTCTTCTAGAGAGCACATATTGAGCACACCGCACTGCCCATCTAGCAGCGCCTTTTATTACTACTCATTTAACAGCCAATGATGACCAAGAATGATCTACCCAGACAAATGCTACCAGGTTTTAACAAGCATAGCCCACTATAAAATATGAATCATAGTAAGTTTTCTGGAACAACTCTTTTCTATTTTTTGTTAATTTGGTTCTGAAACTACTCTTTCCAAACTTATCAATAACTACTATGAACTAATAGTATTAGAAAAGTACTCATGTAATTATAAATAGAGCATTCAAAAGTTCAGCATGTGGTGCACAAACTGCTCCCAAAGCCACACATTCCCTCAACTGAAAAGAAAGGTCTATCTAGAATCAAATCAGTCAGATACAATCATTCGCGGCAAAAGACATTCCTTCTAGCGCATCTGAAAGGTGAAAGACTACATGTTACAAACCAGAAGTAGATTGAAACAAGCAACCATCAACATTATTCTGTAATTCAAATTCCTTTTTCTCTTGTTGTTTTAAAGGGTAGAGCAAATTAAAATTCCTAACCCAACTGATCACTTGGGCCGTTCATCTTCATGGTATTTAATCAAACCTAATGTTCTCGTTCAGGTACATGGAACGAGAACGGGAAGTTGGTACGCCACATCTCCTAAATTGTGGTAGGATACTAGAGCAATTTTATTAAGCAATTAATCATTAAATAAAATATAGTCTATTTTTTTTCAAATTAATCATCTAAATATAGATTTCTTGTAGCATTATTGCTGATATTTTTGCATATTGTTCTGTCAAAACTCCATTCTCCCTAAATTTTCGTTCATTATATGTTATTTTTTCCTTCATTAGGTGACCTCTAAGCACTAAATATAAAAAAAGATTGGGATGGCATTGGATTGGTCAATTCATGATTTTGGAACGTAAGTGTACCATGTTTTGAAACGCCGTTCCAAATTTATAAATCACTATGGTATTAGAGTATTCCGGTAGCATGATTCAAACCTTATTCTCCATTACAAATGTAACACGGTATGACAACCATGAATGATCAAGGAGCAAATCAAAGCTAATATTTTACCAAGCACAGCCTACTAAGAAAACAAATCAAAGTAGGCAGTTCCTTAAAAAACAAAAACTGTCTTCCAGACCTATCAATATTATTTGGTAATTAACAAGCCCAACCTACACAATACGTTCTCTGATTGAAACAAACTTTTTCCTCCACTAAGAATTTCAACAGACGTGATACTGATTCAGCAAAAAGTTCTCCGTTCCTGGTTCTTCTATAGCTGGATCCTCTGGAACCATAAAAATCCTTAGTTACAATGTGATTCCAACTCAACATGCCTTGAGTGACATCTAGAGAAGAGTTGCTCTTTGGAGAGAACAGTATGATGAAAGTTGTAAGCTACATCTAGGGGAGAGTGAGCTATTGTCCATCGTTGGCCTCTATGGTAGTATCAACTGGGGGACCTGAGAGCCGGTAGTTTACGATGTCAGCATTTTGAGTCCACTTATCGCCAACTCGTGAACTTAGCCAATACAAAGCTACATGATAGCACCCAATTTTCCAGATTCAGTAGTTGGATTTACGATATATCATTAATGGATGTTGACGAGGTCGATCCATTTTGAATTGCCTTAGGATGGCATAGCCTTAAAGATAAGGGTGAGGTTCAAACAAGGAAAGGTTTGCGGTAAATACCTAGGCACCCAAAGACGAGGAAGGGGGTCGTAAGCGATGAAATGCTTCAGGAAATTGAAAATAAGCATAGATCTAGAGTTTCACAAACAGGTCAACTTTCAAACAACTGCTGAATCTATAGGCAAACAAGAGGCAACCTAGCGAACTAAAACATCTTAGTAACCAAAGGAAAAGAAGCAAAAGTGACACCCATAGTAAACCGTGAATGAGGGGTTGTAGGAGAGCAATACAAGTGTCATGCTAGTAGGCGAAGCGGGTGAGTACTACACTGTAAATGGGAAAAGTCCAACAGCCAAAAGCATCACTAGCTTACACTCTAACCTAAGTAGCATGGGACATATGGAATCCTATGTGGATCAACAAGGACCACCTTGAAAGCAGTAGAATCCCGATAGCAAAGTAGTACTGTGAGCAAAGGGTGAAAAGAAACCTTTTCGGGGAGTGAAATAGAAAATGAAACTGTAAGCTCCCAACAAGTGGGAGTAGCTCAAGACTGACCGCATGCCTGTTGAGTATGAGCCAACTACTCATTGGAAGTGGCTCAGTTAAGGAGACCAACTGGAGTAGTAGTCTTCGTTATGCAATTATCACTGCTTATGGACTCAAACCTGCGTGATCCATGACAAGGATGAAACTTGGGTGAAACTAAGTGGAGGTTTGAACAAACTGATGTTGAAGAATCAGCAGGTGAGCTTTTGTTAGGGATGAAATGCCACTCGAACCTGAACTAGCTGGTTCTCCCCAAAATGTATTGAGGGGGCAACAGTTGACTGGACATCTATGGGTAAAGCACTATTTCGGTGTGGGGCATGAGAGTGGTACCAAATTGATGCAAATTCTGAATACTAGATATGAACTCGAAAGAACAGGGGGTCAAGGTCGGCCAGTGAGACGATGGTAAGCTTCATCATCAAGAGGGAAACAGCCCACCAGCTAAGGCCCCTAAATAACTGCTCAGTGATAAAGGAGGTAATGGTGCAAAAACAGCCAGGATGGTTGCCTAGAACCAGCCACCCCCGAAAGAGTGTGTAATAGCTCACTAATTGAGTGCTCTTGTGCTGAAGATGTACGAGGCTAAGCAATCAGCCGAAGCAGTGTTGCAAGAGAAGGAAGAGATCCTCAGAAAGTGGGTTTCATGACCTGATAAAGAATCAAACTCATTTAATTTTTCTGCTATTCTATATTTCCTTGAAAAGGGATCCGCTTTTTTCTTTTGGCTTTAAATGGGAGAGATTATCCAACTGATCCCACAACGCATTCATCTAGTTTTTATCAAACCTTACTCTCTATTGTTAATGTAACAGAGCATGACAACCATGATTCATGAATGATCTCGGCACAAACGAAAGCTAGTAATGTTTATCAAGCAAGCCTACTAAGAATACAAATCAAAGTATAAATCAGTTTCTTTACAAATGAATAAATAAAATCTGCCTTCCAGGCATGTCAAATGACAAAATGAGATTCAGGCCATCATGTGAATATTAACATATACATGTAATATGTGTATATGATTCATATGAGTACACAGCAGTAAGTATCTAAAGTACTTATACAGGTTAGTCCCCAGACTGGGTCAGCTTAGAAACTACAACAACCCAAAGTCACATTCTCCAAACTGAAAACTGACTAGAGCTGTATGTAGAGCAGGAATTAAACCAAGTTACAGTATGCTCCTTGTAGAAGACTGAGAAGGTGAGTGACTCCATGTTGCCAACTTGGATTAGTTTAAACTAGGTTCTTCAGAATACCATTATGAAATAAATTTAATCCTACACAACTCTTGTAAAAATGTATTTAGCACGCTTCTCAGAAATCAATAATTATGAAACGATGAACCACCAACAACGACAACAACAACAGCAACAATCAATTCAACAAATCCTTATAATACTTGTAACCACAGCATGAATCAAATTGTTCTATGATATATTAAGCAAATTGGGATTGTGTGATGCAACATGCGGTCTCACTCTGTCAATTTCAGACACCAACTAAGTATATATACAAGGTTAGAATCATGAAAGCTATTAGAAACCAATAATTCTTACATAACAGTCATTACCTGAAGCTTTGTCAGTATGTGTGCAATTGTATCATCTCTGGCTAAACCAAGGAGGACTCGACATGCAAGAGCACGAAGACAGTCAAGGGCAGTAGGAGGTGTAACTATACGCGATTGGAGGAGCTGAAGCAGAACCTTTATACCATTGTTGGCACGGACAGCCTCTCTTGCCTGACGGTAGCCTTGTTCCAATTGAGCAGCAAGGCCAGCACAACCTGCTCCAGCTCCCAAAGATATTCTACGATCTCCAACTAATCCAGAAGGTACAGGAGCATTGCTAACAGATGGTGCACCAAGTGCTGCTGAGCTGCCTCGATCTACCATACCAGATTCCCCATTCCGCTCTCTCGGCTCATTCTGGTTGGGCATGTTAACAACTCGATCTGAGGCATTCCGATCTGCGTTTCTGGATTCCATAGCAGAACCATTTGAGGTTTGAACTGAAGCAGTTTGCTGACCTTGTGTAATAAGAGGTGGTTTATTACTGATTGAAGGTGGAGGGCAAACAAGATTGACTAACACATTCAAGGCCGGCTGAATTATCTGACACAAGAAAGATAAAGAATTACCAAATATGCATTAGCATTAAATATCAGCCTCAAGGGTGCTTGTGACACCCAAAGAAGAAACAAAAATCATTATATAAAAAGCCTTTACCTCGGGATCAACATAACCAGCACCATTTGCTGCATCCAAAATGACTGCTATACCTACACGATCATTGCTTAACGTTGCATTCACAATTGGTTTACGGCTGTAAGCTACCAGTGTAACAATGTGCAGAACACCCAATGCATATTGAAGCAAGTCGTGCAAATAACGATCAACAGTTGGGGCCTACAAACAAAACAAAATGTCATCATGCTGGGACAGGCCAGAAGTGAGAACAAGTAAAACAGTCCAAAAATAGAAACATCAAACCTGACACAATTCCAACATGATTATATGCCCATTAGAAGCTAAGAACTTGTCAACCACAGGCCAACGAGCCCTTGCAAATGCAGGCCCAATCTTCCGATCCTTCTGTATCTGTCGAAATATTGCATCCATAGCCTCATTACTAATGTCAAGCGGCTTGTAGGCAGCCCTAACATTTGGAATATTCCGGACTGCACTTCGATTAATTTTGTTTGGACGAACTGAATCCACAAGCAAGAGGAGATGTGCTCTAAAATACTGTCGCAATGCAACACAAGTGTGATAAGCTATCTGCTTCTCTGACGAGGTCAGTACTTCTTGAGATCGATCGTTTCGAAGTGATCCTGAACTAGACGATCCCAATGCCCCAGGATTAACCCCAGATCTTACTGAGGCAGCATCGTGTAAAAGACTCAATGACTTCTGTAGGCCATCCTGAGCATCAAAAGAATCAAGGACAGCTCTGAAGACAAATGCATTAGACAAAAATAAAGCAGCATTTTTTCTGGCTTGATCCTGACGGCACTCAAGAAGTTGAAGAGCTAACTCAACCACCTGATGTACCACATCCGAAGGAAGAGCGCATACACGTTCCATAATTCCCTGAAAGACCATTTATAAAGTCAAAACCAGTGAAAAAATAAACCAGATGATAATTAATAGTAAGACCAATAAATGGGCAAAAAATGGAACAGACAAATAAGATGCAAATTATTGATTAGATAAATCAATGAAGTACTATAGCTTTCAGCACAAACCATTACACGTAATTACCTGAAGTGAACCAATAGTGAATAAGCATGAAGAAAGACCAAAAAAGGTCTGGGCAACTCTTGGGACAGCAAGCAGCCTTTGCATGCCACCACGATCCACAAATAATGCAGCAAACTTCCGGTGAGCAGCCAAAGTACAGATCAGCTTTAACACATCAGGCAAGAGCACTGCAATCTTTGTTGCCTCTTTATGTTTGGAACTTCGTTGCAACAGGGCAAGGCAAACATCCACCCCTTTTTCATGCAGTACAGGCCCAAGAACTTCCACATATTCTCCTAGTTTTACAAGACACTGAATGCAGAATTTTTCTCTCAGTTTTGCAAGGGAGTCAATATCAAGAATGAAAAATTCTTCAGCTTCTTCAATTGCTTCTGGTTCTGTGCACCTTGAATTCATTGAATCAGCATGAGCACCACTAGAACTCCTATCATCACCCCATGAGCCATCAGCACACAGACCAAGTTAATTCAGTTAGTGGGTTTAAACAACCAATTGTAACAATCATTCCTACCATATTGCAATGACTCACTCCAAAATGACTCGTACACAAATAAAAAGACCAACCTGGAGACTTCTATTGCATTAGCAGCATCAATAACTGTAGATGCAGCTCTGGAAGCAGCCAAAACTGCAGCTTCTTCATCACCGGTCTTTTTAAATTCCTGAGAATATACGGAGTGGCAAACAACTTATAACTAAAAGCTGAAAGTATAGAAAGATTTACGCATATACACACACACACACACATATATGTGGAGAGAGAGAGAGGGAGAGGGAGTCTACCAACCTCCAAAGCAGCACTTTTGACAACTTCAGCTGCAGCATCACCAGCTGCCTTGACTGCTTCTGCTGGTGCGCTGGCTGCTCTGGCTTCAGCTTCAGCAGCTCGGACAGCTTTTTTTACCAGATCAGAAATATCCTTGGTGCCAATTTTGCAGTCTTGGT
This sequence comes from Euryodendron excelsum, assembly GCA_033060915.1. Classification (NCBI taxonomy): domain Eukaryota; kingdom Viridiplantae; phylum Streptophyta; class Magnoliopsida; order Ericales; family Pentaphylacaceae; genus Euryodendron; species Euryodendron excelsum. Next base: position 30,682,382 of record CM065397.1, read on the forward strand.
AGCAGTCATCATTATCCTCTCTTTCTGTCACAAAACCATCAGCACCTATCCTCCCCAAGCCCTTCTTGGGATCTGGGAGTCTTTTAACGTCTAAATTTCTATTCAAACTCCTGTCCTTGATGCTCCGCCCCTGTGCTCCTAATCTACTTCCAGACGCTGGAGACATCAAAGCCTGTTCATTCTCTACAATACCTTCATTAACCCTTCCCTTTCCTCTAAATCGTGCCCATCCACGGTTCGCCCTGCGCCTTGAGGACTCATCCCTGATACTTTCATCAAAATCTTCCTCCCGTCCAGATCTGGCTGGACAATTTCTATCACCGAGCTTTGTCTTTCCATCACGTAAATCTTGACCATGCCATCTATCCTCACCATCTCCATCGACCACTTCATATGTGTCTATACCTTCAGCCAAACCATCAAGAGCTTCCCCATCACGAACCCAACTTTCTTCCCCACGTTCTTGTCTTCTATCATGATCCCATTCAGCACTTTGGTCATCTAAGGATCCTTCCTCTAATATCCTAGGAGCATCTAAATAAGAAGCTTCTAGAACTTGTCGAAACCTACCTCGACCTTCATCTCTACCTCGAATGCAATTAGTAGAAGATGCATTTTTGCTCTCTGTTAAATAATGAGCATCTTTTTGACTTGTACTCGTCTCCCCTAAAGCCCGGATACGAAGATATCGCATAAGTTTGGCTGACAATCCAGGTGTCAACACATCTTCCGCTACTTGACCACCACTGCAATAAGTCCAGCAAAACAGGAAATATTGTGAACTTAGTAAATACATAAGAATATACAAGGAAGCAAATTATTGCTTTCAGAACATACCCTCCCAAGCATACAGCAAGCAGGCCGGTAGAATAGGTCCTCAACATCTCAGAGTCTGAGGATTTCTTTCTCCCTGATTCATGCTTCCAGTTGTGGTCTTCAACAGAAGATCTGGCTGTCTCATCCATTACCCAGCCTTTTATGTTCTCCAAAACAGTTTCTTCATGGGGATACTGTCACATTTATGGTCCAACAAATCAATCAACATTAAAAAAAAAATACAAGATAACAGTTAAGAGTAATTAAGAAACTAAAACAGCTAACTTACCATCCAAGTAAGTGAACAGCTAAAAAGAAGCCTTGCTGCAGCTGCCTGAACAGATACCGGATATCTAGCTTCAGAAAGAAACTTCGAAGATATCAATTCGAAAAATTCATCATTCTCCTGAACAAAGAAGGAAGGAATTCAGACAGGAAACACTACCAAACGCAAACAACCCACTCAAAATAATATTTGTTATCTTTACTAAACAAAGTTGATAACCAGAGAAGCAAAAATGGATAAATTAACCAACTAATGAAGTGCAAAACCAGGATATCAACGAGGCTTATATAAGATCGATTACCCGAACCAAGTTCCCCAGCCGTCCAACATTATGAGAAGCCCGAGCGTCGTTCAAGGAGGAATGACCTGTATCTTCCATGTATCTACAATTACAAAAAGAAAAAATGAACAAGGGAAATTGATGAATAGGCTTGAAAGTTGAAAGTATCACCAAAATAAGCAAAAAGCCAATAGGACAAGAAGCATAATGACACTACAACGAACACTGGAAATGACCTGATATTATTTTATTCTTCTTTTAAGTATGAAAGATACAACAATACAACCATTAAATAAAGAAAACAAATTACAGTAAAGATAATTGTTCACACAAACATAACATGCCTTTGTGTCTAGGTAAGCAGCTTATCTTATAGTGAAAAGTTATTTTATTTTGGATGTTCAATCGGTGTGAAACACCAACAATAAAACATGCTACAATTTTGAAAAATGCATATGTATGGGATGGATCAATAATGTATCCGGAATCCAATGGTTGATAACAACATTAAACAAAGAAGCAGTATGTAATAAGTAGGAATCAGATGAATAGCAACTTACACAAGCCACAATCAAACACATTTCTCATATCAACATAAACTTGTTTATATTGTAATCTGAATTCAGCATCATATTTGAATATGGTCCCTGGTGATGCAAAAATAAACATATTTGGTAAAATAAGTGAACATTCTAATTTGAGTTGCTTCTACAATAAAATCAACCCCAAGGCATTTTCCAATGAAAGAATGTTCAATGTTGTCTAGCAGCACCTCAAAGTGAAATGAAAACAATTGGAGGATCTATTTTACTTTTCTTTAGGTATTGAAAATTCTTTAGCTTTTAACTATCTCATAAGGAATTAAATATCTAAATCTACATCATACTTGGTCAATTTTCATTTGCTTTCTTTCTAGAAAAAAGACAAATTATGTACTACCTTAAAAACCAATAGCTCCAGGAGAATTTAGTAAAAAAATTGCAGGTCAAGAGTCAAAAGTTGAAACATCCCATGTCCTGTTTGTAGTGATAGAAAATAAGTATATGCCTGCATATCTATAGTACATAGATTTTCCATTCCAAAGTTACATATTTTCCATCTCTAGTTAAAAGTCTGAAATCCAGAAATCCTACATTTACATGATAGTAAATTTAGATAAGCAACAAAGTAAATTATCACCTTCAACATCTTTCATTCATCAGAATAGCTTAACTTTTCCTCATTCATGCGATACAGTGAATGTATTTGACACTTTCCAAGGACATTAATGTAAAGAATTCTAATATTCATCTTGAATGCTTTGTTTCACTCCTTTTTCTTCCCACAACTAACAAAAAATAGAGTATCCTATAGTACCCACTAAAACAAAAAAAAAAAATCAAAATAAACAAGCAAGCAACACCTGTTTTTCTTCTAGGCTAAACAAACAGACCTGTTTCTTTTTTGGAGTAAATAAATAAAACCCATCAATGCACAACAAAACCTGAAACTGGACCAAATAAGATGCAAATTGAATCATTGTAGAACTCAACTTCCACAGTAATTACACAATTTTGATGCATGCCATGTAAAAGAACCTATCACCATAACATCACTAAGAAGGATCATCCAAAAAACTTGGAGTCACTATTAAAGTATGGCAATCTTTCACAAAAAATTAGAAGTAGCATTCTCAATATTATGCCTTGAAAGAATAATTTTCAACAACTTATTTTCTTTTTTTTAAGTAAGAATTATTAACAAATTATATATTTAAAGATTTAAAAAGTTGCAGAGAGAACAGCCGCAAGGGTGGTAAGAATTTATTGGCATACAATACAATGTTGTGGACACTCATCATAACTAGTACAAGTAATCTTCCACACAAGGACAAACAAAAATAATGCTCAGCCATATTCAAGCCTAAGACCTACCCTCAGCCACACACCCCTTTGCCAACTAAGCCCAGGCCCAGAGCATAACCTTCCACAGTACATTAACATAGTACTGTATCAATCTTATATTTTTGGGGGCTGAGAACAAAAAAACAAGAAGCCAGCAGGTGAGAACAAGATGAATCTAAAAGTTAAATCTAGATATGCACTACAACCTCAAACAGACTTTACCCAAAAAATTTAGTAGACACAAATTAATAATGAAAAAGGGAATTGTCCATTTTTGTGTTCTCTAGTTTCCTGTTACAATTTTCCAGGGGCCGCAAGATGGGAAGAAGGATAACGAGGAGGCAGGATGCTTTTTTTTCCTTTTGCCTTATTTTCATAGCACCAAACATGCGTCCCTTGGCACTTCTGCATTTCAATATCAATAAAACTTAAAAACAGGAAAATTGCAGAAATGATCTCAGTCAATTCACCCTAGTAATTACAAAACCTGCAACAACCAAAGGTGGTTGGGGCTGTGGATATCTGGCATTTAGTCGTATATGAACTTAAAGTTTCATATAAATTTGCATAGCCTGCAACTTTTTTGAGCTTGTGATATGCACCCACTCCATGTGTGGCTGTTTATTTTCCCCAAAAAAAAGGGGCGCCAAAACTACATACATGTATATGTATATATATAAGTGGATGCAGTATGTGTATTTATGCAACTATGCATCCCTATACATCGAAATAACAACTGTACTTCTACCCAGCTTTGGGAAAGCATAACCCAAAGGCCATGAATTACACAACAATTACTAGATATTGAACTTTAATTTAAAAACCCCCATCCCTATGATTTAAAAGATCAAAGAGCATGCTCAATATTCAATAATAACCTACAAATGCATAACAACTCCCAATACGCCCCAAGAAACCAAAGCCCATATCATCTTATCTATTACCACCTCCAATTCAACTCAACTGAACATAAAGATCCCAGTTAGTTGGGGTTGGTTCTATGATTCATAGGGTCAATACCATGATAATTATATTTGATTGTATGCTAAGGGATACAGAAAAAGCATTTGATAAGTTCAATAGAAAATTTCATTGTATGAGTCATAAGTTCAATACCACGATAATTAGAGCAGCTTTGTATATCACCTCTATACTTACATATTAGAACTAATATACTTTGCCTCCATTCATCAGGTATTTGATATTTTTTTTTTTTAAATTCAGGATCTTGTTAAACATAATAGTCAACAAATAGCCCCTTCATCACCCAAACACTTCCAAACTTCAATAGAAATTCCATCTGGTTTTACAGTTTTTCCACTTCCATCTTTTCATAGCCTCCTTTACCTCCTCTACTTTAATCTTGTGAAAGAATTTACAATTAATATTGCTCATCAAAAAAAAGAATTTACAATTAATATGGCTACTAGAGTTATTAAGTTCACCTAAAAGCAAGTTTCATGAGTGATTTCATTAAATAGCATTTCAAAATAACTCATCCATTGTTCTTTAATCTAATCTTCCTTAACTAGCACTCTTATCCTAACCGTTAATACACTTGGGCCATGTTTGTTTTGGGTATAAGGGCCATGGGATTGAATAACATTTCTTGTGGGGCCTTATGCCTGATTTTGGCACATACAAAAATGCCACATTACATCTTCGGGCAGAGATGCAATCCCCCAAAATGGGGGATGTGCAATACCACATAGGAGGTGGCATTACACATCCCATGACGGGGATAAGCATAAAAAGTCGGTTTTCCCCCTCCCCTTATACATTATATTATATTTTAGGGGCAAAGAAGTAATTTCATGTACTTATCCCATTACTTATCCCATCTCTTATAGACATAACAAACATGGTATTACTTATCCTATTCCTTATCCAGCTCTAACCAAACATTGTATAAGTAACTCCCATCAAATCATGCTTTTACTCATCACCCATAATCACTTTTCTAATCCCAGAGTATCACTTATTCCCCATTTTCTCATCCCGCAAACAAACGTGGCCTCAACGTAGTTTAGGTCTCTACCTTTTCTTTCTCCTATCCTGGAAAGTTTATATATATATATATATACACACATATATTTCCCATCCTTAGAATTTAGCTTAAGATAAAGATCATCATAAGCCTTCAACTTAGCCCCCTAATAACTTTCTTAGCCTTTGTTTTGGCTGCTTTCTATCTTTCAAAATTTTCACTATGAAAACTTTGAAACAATCTCTTTTTGTTTTAATTACTTTTGAACATCTTCATAACACACCAAGTTTGTTCAGATGGTGGCCCACTTCCCTTAGATTCATCGAGAACCTCTTTTGCTACTCTTTTTTAATACAATTAGCCATTTCATACCACATAGAAGTAGTTTGCTCATTCAAAATCTATTTTACTTCCTTGATCTATCTATTCTTAAAGAGAGCTAAATATTCACCTTTTAAATTCCACGATATAATTCGTGGGTGCCAACTTCCCCCACTCTTCCACATTCATCTCCTAATACGTACATCTAATACTATTGACCTATGTTGTGCAGTGACTCTTCCCTAATATTACTCTACAATCCTTACATGTTCCTTTATTAACTCTTCTAGTAAGAAAGACATCTGTTTGGCTAATATTTGTTCATTATAGATGTTATTTTAAGTGTTTGTGCCTCTTCTTAAAGCTTGTGTTTGCAATTATAAAGTCATATTTAATTGCAAACTCTAGGACACCTTCATCATTTCTTTCTCCACATCCAAAACCCCATGTACTATCATATTCTCTACTACCTCTCTCTACATGGCCATTAAGATGACCACCAATAAAACCTTTCTCTTCGACTAGTAACCCTTGTACAAACCCATCCAAATCCCCTCAAAATTGTAACTTAATAGATTTATCTGATCCTATTTGAGGGCATAATTATATTTAGTGTCGCTTCTCCTAACACTAATTTCACTAATATTATTCTACATCCTTTTCTTTTATCCTCTGCTACTACTATTTTTATATTTTTATCTACAACTGTCCTCACTCCATTCTTATGTTTCTCTTTTCGAGTATACCAAAGTTTAATCTTGTTTTTAATTTCGACAGAATTTCCCCCTACCCATTTAGTTACTTGCAAAGAAATTATATTAACTACTACTAATCATATTATCTACAAATTCCCTCCTTTTACCAATTAATGGTCCTATTTTCCAAGTTCCTCATCGTACCCAACTCTCTTGGGACTAAATTATTTAACCCACAAGCGTCCATTAAAGTGCAGGAACCTTTGCCTACTTCTTACAACATTCGGGCACTTCTGTGTCATGTCAGGAACTAAGCTAATCACAAGTAGGGAATGCCCTGACTGAAGAATTTTTAGGATCCATGTTCATAAAGGTGTGACTATAAGTTACAGGTTAGCTGATCACAAACCCTTCTCATGAGGCTTGGGGCTGGCTGTATAAGCATGACACGGACAAGTTCACTGAACCCACCAACAATTTTTTATTTTTTACCTTCTTGATAATTAATAACCATGAACGCGTAAAGAAAGAAGAAGAGAGAAAATGAATTAAACCTGGATTCTTGGGTTTCGAGGATGGAAGATAGGGCATGAAGGACATTGGGGTTAGGGTTATCGGGCGAGGAAGTTATCTTGTCCATGAGTGCCTGCGCCTTCAACAGCAAGTTCTCATCCTCGTTATTCGATTCTTGCTCCTCTTCATCCTCAACTGGAAGAGGCGGCGGCGGCGGTGGAGCGGCCTCGCCCGCCGCCACTGATTGGGATTCATTGGTGGCGGACTCCATATATCTCAACAACACCAACTATTGAGAGAGAAGCGGAGAAATGGTAGAGAGAGAAAGAGAGAGAGAGAGAGAGATACAATCCTGCGTCTCGTTGGTGTGCTCTTCTTTTTTCGTGCGAGTCTGAGTTTTACAGAGGCCAACAGTGCAACCCCTTTCGTGCCGTATGTTTGCTTTATAATTGTGGATTTGCGTCTTTATTCTTGAATGAACGAGCCCAAACCCGAATTCTCATTCTGGTTCGACCCGAATTCCTCCATTTTAGGTATGTGCACCGGTTGTGTTTTTTTATTTTATTTTATTTGTTTTTTTTTTATACAAAGAAGGGGGGAAGAGATAGAGCGGCGAGGTTTAAACATTAACCAAATAAGAAGGTATATAGGACTCAACTTTAGAGCCAGACTTATTGCTCGCACTGATTATATTAAGCATTATATGTTATAAAACAAACAAATTACTCAAACTTACTTTGCATTTGGTTCGTTAAAAATTCATTTAAGATTAACTAGTTATGCAAACAAGTCAAGCTTGAATATATTTTTAATCTTGGTATAGTTTTCAAACCAACCCACTATTCTACTCGGTAAGCTTGTTTACATCAAAAAATTTAAGTCACTCGAGCGCGGCTCCTATTCGATTCGACTAAAGCTTGTTTGATATCAGCTCGAAAGTTAAACAATTCAAACTTGAACACATTTTCAAGCTCGTTAAAGTTTTCAAACCAAGCTTAAACAATCCACTACTTGACTCTACTCAGTTTGACTCATTTACAACTCTACATATGGAGGCAAGGAGTTAGCCTGATGATCAAGACTTAGGATTTGGGAGTTTACTCCCTCTAAGGTTTTAAGTTCGAAACTGCTTAGGTGAGGACTGCACAAACTTTGGAATTAGTCAAGGTGTGGTAACACAAATTTATGTTTCTTTTATTTATCTTAAATACTATAAATATAGGTATTTTTTTAACAAGAAATTGATGCATAAAAAAGTATCATTAAAATTATGTATATATGTCTATATATTTATATTAGATATATTATATATATATGTGTGTACACACTCTAGGGCATTGCAAATCGATTACTTATATTTTAAGTTGCAAATAGTACAATATAAACTATAAATAAATTCCAAAAAAAGAAAAAATATATATAACTGCAATTGATAATTTAATTTTTTTGATGCCCTCATATCTTAATAAAACAATGAAGTCATTTAATTCCAAATTTTCACCCAGTTGAGGACGTATAGTATACTTTTCACAAGGAATTGGCTAAGTTACTATTACAAAAATATTATCATCGATGTCAATACCTAAAATTGGTGAACATTTAATTTGATGAAAAATTTGTACCACTATTTTTATGTATTTTTTGTAATAGATTTAATAAAAAAACTTAATGTAATTTAAGTTTAAGGAATTACTATCTAGAATTACTCGTGTCTAAAGAGATTTTGCAAGTCAAATTCATAATATTCTTGGGAACAAGATATTCTACATTGTATTTACTAATATATGAAATGCATGTAACTAATCACCACCAACCTTGACCTAATGTAGTATTTTGGCCTTAGCTTATACAAGTAGTGGATGTTCAACACTTATTACCAAACTTTCTGGGCCTTCCCAAATTAATCATTATAAAAGATCACTTTTCATAGTTTATTACAAATTTAAGACAAAATGTTCATACTCATAATAAGCATTAATAATTTGTCCAAGTACATATAGGGTTACAAAAACCCAAAAATATATATAATATATACGTTACACCAAAATAATGAAGTATGCAAGTGTATGAAACCATAAATAATCATTTTTTTAATACATAAAAGAAAAAAAAAACGGATGACACCTATTTGTCTTTATTCAATTTCTAAATTGCATATGAGGCTTTGTTCATTACTTTTTCAAAATTAAATTATTCTTACCACAATCAAACGATGTTCTTTCTATTACTAAATGAAACTTGGGCTTCGAGTAAGGTTATCATAGGGAGATATTACTTTTTATTCTTTTTTTAGTAGTAATAATTTGACTTATTAAGCTAGTCTTCACAGATGTGTGGCATTTATTTTTTGTGCTAACTAAAAATTTATTTTTTCTTTATGTTTTTTGCTGTCCAAAGAGCAAAGAACTAAATTGTTTTCATTGTGAGGTTTTTGTATTTTTCTTTATATTCCTCCTACTAGTCATTTGCATTAAAACAAAACTATTGCTATGCATGTTGTTGGTCATCATTAATATTTGAGCATTTTATAATATTCATATTTTTGTTTTAAATGAAACATATTCCCTAATATGAATATTAATTTTTTTTATTTCTACGTGACATCGTACATGTAACATCACAAGATTATGTCGAGTCCATTCTTGACATTTTTCTTAACATAAAATGCCATGAGAGAGCACAAATTTTTTTGGTGCAGTAGTGCATCCCAAAGTTCACAAAAACTAGATTTTTTATGGTATTTCTTTATTTATATTCTACTAGATGGCTTCCATATGTTCATGCTTCAATAGCACCTTTTGAAAAAATGTCACTCTTATAGATTAGTAGTGGCATCCTCTCACAAAATGACATTAAAGAATTGTAATTTTGTTTTAATTTAGTGGCTTTTTTGTCACTGTCACAACATCATTAAAATGGATTTGTTGTGTTAGTTTTTCATAAAACGCCATTAAAAAATGGTTTTACTAAATCACATTTTTCTTGGAGTGACACGACACAAATACTTGATAAAGTAGGATTCAAAAAATATAGAACGCAACTCTGTGGGGATATGAAAAATAACTATATGTATATATATTTTTATATGTCTACAGTAAGACATCAAGTTATTTTTTCAAACTTATAAATTGTTTTATGTATGTCTAACTGATGAATACAAGTGTCCAAGTAAAACATACATTTCTCAAGTGTCTGAAATGTATTTGATTTAAAAAAAATCAAAACAATAATATAATACATTTGAACACGTGTCCAACACGTATTAGAGACTGTTTGACGAGTGTTTGTTCGACACGAACACGACATATTTTTAGAAGTGTTTGTACTTCTTATAATTCAATGATATATAATAGATAACTGAGTATGATGCATGACATATGAACAAATTTTTACTTTTACACCAAATATATATGAAGGCTTTGTTTAGAATAATTGGTAAAATGTGCTCCAAGAATGTGTCTATTCATGGCTTGCTCTTCCAAACCTCCAAAATCTGAGCTAGGCTAAGCCAGGTAGGAACCCTGTTTAGTAACACTTTCCTTTTTGTTCTTAAAATTTTTAAAAATCAAATATAAAACAAAGTTTGGTAATTATTTTCAATTTTTCTTTTCAAAATTTTTTAAAACAAAAAATAAAAATTTGGAACAAATTTGAAAACCAAAAAGCTGTTTTTGTTTTTGTTTTTCTCAAGCCTTCTCCTTTCTCCTCTCCCACCACCCACTACCACCACCAGTGGCAATCGACCACTCGACCACTGGCCAACAGCCATCACCACCACCAATGCCCACCACATCCATTGCCAACAACTGACCACTGGCCACCAGTCATCATTTGTCGGCCATCACAGTTGATACCCACCACCACCATTGTCGATAGTTGACTACTGGCCATCAACCACCACCGATCACCACTTGCTTGCCACCACGGCCCATGTCCGCCACCACCATTGTTGACTTCTGACCTCTAGCCATTGGTCACCACTTGCCGGCCACCATCACCAATGCCCACCACCACCATTGCTGTCACTCACCGATATTAAGTGATTATTTTTAATGTAAAATAAATAAAAATAAAAATAAAAATAAGTAATAATTTAGAATTACCAAACATGTTTTTTATTCAGGCAATGCTATATAAAATGAAAATTCCTATAGAGTGATTTATTTGAATAAGGGTCTTTCATTTCAAAACAAAAAAAATCTATAATAATGGCTTTTAATTGCAAAACTGTTACTTTCATATCATTCTGGTAGGAGTTTTTGTTTTATTGTGAAAAATTAAAAACAAAACACAAAAAACTAACAACAAAAATAGACAATAAAAACAAAAACTTAAAAGCGTTACCAAATGGCCTTAAATTTCATATATATTTTCTCACTTAGATTTAACAAATTTTATTTTATTTCTCTATTCGAGTTCTATGGTCATGATTTGGCAATCATGGAGATTCTTGCTAAAGATAATGTTAAGAGGTTGTATTGGCTAAGTGATGGTTATAGTTTTCGTAAAATGAGATAACGGAGTAAAAAGATGTACATTTTGTCAAAGTAAATTCCATTTTGGTTGCTCTGATTTCTAAAGCCTTGATTAATAAAGGCAGCTTAGAGAGAGAGGCAGAGAGATTATCCCAGAATTATTCTTTTCCCCTCTAATCAGAGTGCTGAACAAGCTAACGAGGCATTGTGGTTGGTAAGGGGCACGATATATATATATATATATATAGAAGAATATACTTGGGGCTAGTTTTATACTGCAGAGTTACTTGAACATTCAATGAAGGCCAAGTGACTTCATTCCATCAGTAGCCACAAACTTGGGTGACTCCAATATTGCAGATTTTTACTTTTATTCCTCTCTCTGTAACATACTGTATTTTCAGGATTTCTGCAAGATTTAGTGAGGTGAAACATAAAAGTAACGCTTTCTTAGAATATATATGTATATGTACATATATAAATCACCGTGTTTTGTTCTCTGGAAGGAACTTCTTCTGGGATTCAGAGCCTAATTTTGCAAGCAGTTAATGAATGCTTCAATTCTGTGAGGTATGCTTACAAGAACAAACCTTGATCAAGCAACAATGTTATAATCAGCACCGTTATGGTTAGATGATCAGTACACTAGAAGTTTGGGAAGTGCCTCAAGAAGCATATATATATACAGACGTATACCCATAAATAAGATTAAACTGGAAAGGAAGGTATCTTCTCTTGAGTTCTGATTCTGCTTGAAGAGTTTGTATATTGAACAGAAAATATGCTCTGGTACATATGTGCACTCTATATTTAGTTTCTGAAGATGGTTTTGCTTAACCTTTGTCTGCCCTGCCTGCTTCCAACTATACATGAACAAGTCTGAAATCTGGGCCAGCAATTACATGTTTCTAGAGCAAAATAATGCAACCATACATATCATCATCCATCCACTTCAAAATTGAAAATTTTAAAATGTTTATCAACGTAAGATGATTGGGTAACTTAAGAATCATATGTACACTCATTATTTCAATTATGAACATCAGTTTCAGAAACTATATAATGTGTGTGTGTATAAAAGTGCCAAAATTCACAGAACTGTCAACAATAACATGCACATGAACATGAAAACAATCATATTAACAGGCTTCGCCGAAGGCCAACTTCCCCCAGTGATGCTAGAACTGTCCGTCTGGATCATGATATTAAATTTGCAGTCTCCAACAGATGGATCTGTCGTTGTAACAACTGAAAGGTTTGGAAACAGGCAGGCACTTGCAAGCTGGTTATTCTGTTGATAGTAACTGTTGAAGGCATAAGAAATGTTCCCCTGAGCGTCCAAACTTCCACACGATGTCCCATATCCAAGGCTTGTACAATCAGCGTGGGAACAAGCATAGCTCACGCTTGGTGCAACTTCTGAACCACTGAGGTTCGCTGATGGCGACATCACGCACCATTGCTTAGCCAGATAACGGACATTGCTTGCTGCTACTAAACCTCCCCCCAAGTTGCTTGAGTTTAGGCTGAGGTTGAATTTTCCTGTCCCATCATAGTTAAATATCCCCCAATGGCGTTCAAAATTTCCTGGTTGGATGCTCTTGGCATCCTCATCAATGAGGCTAAACAAGTAGGCATCAACAGGACCGGGTCTCATGGGGGTCCCATTCCCGGATGAGATGTGGGACATGAAACCTTGGTTGAACCTCTGTGCATACTTCTTGTTCGCATTTTGGTTCCCATCAGTTGGCCACCCAATTTCTCCCACAATAATAGACAGGTTTCCATATCCATTTGTCTGTAAAGCCCACACAAGGGTATCATGGTTTGCATCAAACACATTGTCATAGATTTTGCCATTGTCATTAAGGGGGGATGAGTAGCCATCAAAGAAGGCAAAGTCAACAGGAAAATTGGGGTCGTTGTAGAGGCTTATGAAGGGATAGATGTTGACAGTGAAAGGAGCTCCATTGTCATTTAAGAACTTAACGATCTCCAGCATGAGATCATGAATGTCGGGTCGAAAGTCACCTCCAGAAGGGAAGGTTGTTGAACTCCGGTACACATCAGCATTGAAAGGGACAGTAACTTTCACCTGATTGCCCAAAGCAGCTTTTGTCAAGGCTGCTTGAATATTTTGAAGTGCAGGATAAGTTGTTCCAAGGAAGCTACCGTTGTATGTTGCCAGGAATGGTTCGTTCCCAACTGCAACATACCTTGAAAAGAAATTGAACCGTGTTTAAGTTACAGATCAAAAGCGGTTCATGCCGACAAAACAACTGAAGATCCAAATTTTTTTGTCCTAATAGGTATGCCAAAAAATAAACCTCAAGAAAAATTATATAGGAACTTTGCATACAAATTCTATAATTCTTCACAACTTGAGGAGGATTTTTTTGTTTTTAATTCATTTTAAATTCTCTTTCTTAGACTTCAATATTCTATAGGATATCATACATCCCATGTATTTCTAATTCTAATAGTTAAATTAGAATCTTATTAAACATATATAATTCTATATACATTCAACTTTGCATACAAACTAAATAATTCTTCACACCTTGGGGAGAGTTTACCTTTATTGTGGTTCAGGTGACAGTTCCTAATAAAGAGGCCAGCCATGGAAGCAGTTGATCATTTGTTATTGCATTGTGAAGTGGCGAATGAATTGTGGGCCATGCTCTTTAATATCTTTGGAGTCCTTTGGCTCTTGCCAGCAACAATCATTCAGCCGCTTCAGTGTTGGGAGGCTGGATGTAGGATAAAAAGAAAGAAGAAAGCTTGGAGGGCAGCATCTTTTCGTATTTTATGGTGCTTATGGAGGGAGAGAAACAGATGAACCCTTGAGGATACCTTTTTGCCTGTGCACAGGCGTAAGATGTCTTTATTGCATACTTTTCTTTTTTGGTGTAAAGGATTTTTTTTGTGAATCCTCTTTTGCTCTTATAGATTTCGTAGGCGAACTCAACCTTTGTGATGAGTTTGGTTGATCTTGTACATGTCTCTTGTACAAAGGCTTCGCCCCTTTTGGTGCCCTTCTTAATATACTTTACTTATCAAACAAAAAAAAGAGGCCAGCCATGGAAGTACCCAAATTACTATGGCAAAAGTAACCAAGCTAATTTAATTGTAATACTACACTGCATTTCCTTGGTTTCCTACTCTTTTCAGGGAAGAAAAAAAAGAAGAAGACATTTGGTTCTCAATAACTGATGTAGCTCACCGCAAAAAATTGAGAAGCAACTACAGATGTTGATGATGGATGAATGAACAGGAATGAGGTTGCTTAACTGATACCTATCTAACGAAGCCCATAACTTTCAACTCCTATAATGAGATCCAATGGTAAATCCCTGACATCAAGGATAATTATTAATGGTTTAGAATTTGACAAACAGAGAATAAAAACATGCCTCTTGGCTACGAACTGATGAAGTGAAGAAGTTTTTGGTTGTTAGGTGATGGCATGCCACCTTAACAATATGCATGTAATTATATCTACTGTGAAGTTGTCAACAAGATTCTTGGTTGCAAACTCTTCAGTAGAGAAACCTTTACATAGGATAATGTTTAGCATCTCCACACCATCACAATCCATGTGGTGTACTTTTGGCAATCCAAAGGGTGGGTGAAAGCATCTTCTATGCTCGTGCATTCCAAACATTAATCATTGGTGGTTGAATTTTTCACCAACACTGTAGGCACAAACAAGCTATCCTTGCATGACAGGCCAACTGGTTGCTGCCTCCTTTTCTAGGTAGGATATTTAATTAGATATTTTGAGTTGGATGATTTCTTGACAGTTGTGAATGCACGCTTACTCTTGATGACTTGATCTTCCTCAATAACTGTATGATGAAATTTTCAATCTTGATGGACTTCAATGGCCTTCAAGGTTGAAGGTCAAGCTACTTATCATATCAAAGCCTTTGTGGATTCAGTTGTGATGTAATACATATGAAAAGCTGGAATAATGGTAGTATGGTTATCAGCTCCAGTTACGAGGACTTACTTTGCAATGGTGACAAAAAAGCACCTTAAGCATATCTTAGAACCAGAAATAGGTCGATCTGGAGTGTCTCCTAAATGAGCTAGATTTAACTGAATTCCTAACATCTTTTTGCACCAAACAGGTCCAACATGTGCTTGTTGTATTGGAGGTTGATTTGCTCAGAGTTTATTATGATGCTAGGAAGGCAACCGTGGCATAGCCAACATTGAGGAGAAGAAGACAAGAAAATCCAACAATAAAGAAACAAAAAGTAAATAACATGATACCAGTGTTTCATAAATCAAAATATTGAATCAGATGACCAGACTATGCCATTTACCTACTAGACACAATTAGTTACACACTAAAGCTCCATGTTTGAAGTCTATATGAAGATTTGAAGTCATCATGCAAAGAGAAACTCTTAGGATCCCTAGGATCACATCAATGAAAGCTATTATGCTCCTTGACAAGCTGCTTTTCTTGAAGTCAACAAAGTGTACCACAGCAAAGAACACCAAAGTCTGACCTCGTTGAAATAAAAAAAGATTAAAAATTCTTAAATTGACTATATACAAGTAAAAACTACGCCATGGATCATTTCTGCAGAGTTCATAAATGAAAAGAGTTGTTGTCTTGAACAAGTCAGATGGATCCAGCGTTAAGTGTCTCAAAGCATTCATGACTACACTGAGCCAAACTTGACATGAGATTTCAGTTGCCAAGATAATAGATGAGGAAGTCTGATTGAAATCTACATCTTTGCAATGACCAGGGGACCAAATCACACATTGACATCGATTCCATCTAGAGAGATAAACCCCTTTTGGAAACAATAACATATGTCCGCATGTCAAATAGCAACACAAAATCATTGCTGACAAAATTTGGATCTGGATAAGAAAAAGGATTAAAATTCTTGAGTTGACCACATTTAGCTAATACTAGGCTGTAAACCATTTCTGCAGAGTTTCTAAATGAAAAGAATGGCTCTTTTGGACAAGTCAGATGAATCTTGTGCTGAATGTAATGAAACATTCATGACAAAATTGAAACTAATTTGACAAGAGGTTTCCGTTGTGAAGCTAAAAGATGAGGAGTCCCGATTGATCTCTTGATCCTTGTAATGACCATAGCAGCAAATTTTCTACCCGTTGGACATTGACTCCTAGAGAGATCTTTCTCAGGCTAATATGAAACCCTTTCAACAGCATGTGAGATGGCTGGGAGATCCTCCATACATCAAAGAGTAACACAAAATCATTGACAGCTCCTTACGTTGAATGCTAAAAGCATGCCACTTTGCCACTAGCAGATTAGACAACTACATAGAAACTAGAAACTAGAAAATCCATGAAGTAGGCAGCACAATTAGCCCTGCTTACTATATTACAGGGAAATTCAAGCTCAGAACTCTAATGCAATAGAAAATATAGTGAGTCTAAAGATGAGTCAGGGGTTATCAAAGAACGTAATTTTCCTCACACAGTACAGTTTATATACTAAAACAAAGTTGCACATAAGAGGCATTCTAATATAACAAGAAAGTTCTGTAATTATACAGTAGTATTACACTATAACTCCACTTTTATATTTAGAAAGAGAACACTATCCTTAAGAAATAGCTTCGATATAAAATATTAGGCAGTTCATTGTGTTGCATTTATGTTACATACATTATCAAAAATGTTTTGGATGTTTTTCACAAGCTTGGAGTCAGTGATTGGGACCATAAGCTCCATGCACCCTGTTAGGTTTTTTTAATTATAATTGGCCTATTTTGTGCCCTGTAATAATTGAGAGTTTCTTTCTTGATTTATGTGTAAAGATTGTATGTGAGGAATTCATATGTGAACAGGTTTAGGTTGAATGTATTTATGGGAAAAGAAGACTTTTGTAATTGGAGCTCTTTTAGGTGAGGTGACTGGCCTTGAAAGAAGTGATACACGCTTATTCTGCAAATCTGTTGCAGCTGTGCACTGAAGCTTCCCTAGGAAGCTTGATACTTTTCTCCAAGATATGTCGAGGCAGAACGCCCCGCCACTAGGCGCCCTTAGCCCGCTCACTGGCGCGCTCCATCAAAGCTCAAAGACTTTCAAACCAGTGTAGCCAGCCACTAAGCGCCCTTGGCCCGCCCACCGGCGCGCTACAGGGCAGCTTTGAAGAAGTCCATCCAGATTGCCTCGCCACTAGGCGCAACTGGACCTGGCCACCAGCATGCTCAATTGTCCAGCTCCAGAGTCAATTCAGTGTAGGCTGCCGTAGGTGCGTTTGAGGGCGCACCGGCGCGCTTGGACAGATTTTGCCCAGATCTGCTTTTCAAACCTTTAGCTGTGCACCGAAAAGTTGAAAAGCAGCTGGCAGCCTCCTTTGAAGTGTGTGAGGGTCTTTTCAGCTGCTCTCTTACACTCCAAGCAACCCCCTTTACATCTACAAAAAGCTCAAATCAATCTTTGGTGGAAATATACACACTTTGGGAGATTTACAGACTTTGGAGAGAGAGCTTTTTCTGTCTTCTTCTTCAGCTATCAAGTGCTTGCAAGTGCTAAGAAGACTCTCCCAGATTTCCTTCATATCTCTATCAACCTTATTGAAAAGAATAGAGTAGCTTGTGGTGATTCAAGCTGCTAGAGAGTAGAGCTTCATCGTGGACTCGGTGGACAACCAAGTGCTGGAACGAGTTTGTAGATTCGGATGGTGTACGAGTTGCAGGATTCAATCCTAATTGTGAATTCAATGGTGTGAAAAGTTTGTAAGGCATTCTTGTGTCGCGTGTGGAGACAATCCACCGACACCATCTAGAAGCCCGCATTTGAAGACTTCCCACAGCCTATCTTTTATAAAGATTTGCACCATTTGTTAAAGTCTTTGGAAAAAAAAATTTGCAGCCACCACATTTGATTCAACTGGATGACTCTCTCCCACTTTTTTGTCTATAAAAGGAAGGGAGCCAGTAGACGCAATAGACATAGTTAAGCAAAAGTGGATGTGCGGAATCGAGAGAGGAAATAGTGAGGGTTTTGTAAGAGAGAGTTTGTTAAACTCTCATAACTCATCTTTTGTAATGTCCTATTTGTTCATAGTGAATACCGCAGTGACTCAGTGTGGACGTAGTCCTAAATTGTTTGGGTGAACCATAATAAATCTGTGTCTGTTTGTAAGTGTGTGCTATATTTATTTTCTTTCTTTATCCTCTGTACAATTTTAATTACTCAGATCTTGGGCAAACCTCCCCAACATCCTGTACTTTGTTCCTCACATAGTGCTTGGTTGAAGCTGGACTAGGTCCCGTAGTTTTCTCCCACAAGGGTTTCCACGCTAAAAATCATGTGTGTTGATGGTTGCTTACTTTACTTTCTGTTTATGGTTTGCTTTAGATTTATCATTGTTAACACAGGTTTAAAAAATCAATAGAGATCTATTCTCCCACCTTTAGTTCCATCTTAAGGGTGTTAATCCATATTAGTTAAGGCATGGTGTTTTCTCACACCCCACTTGAACTTTTGCTTTGTCTGTGTGTACAAAAGGTATTCAATTGGAACAACACAATAGAAGAAAGAATAGCTATAGTTAAAATAGTTTTCCTACTCACATAAACAAAGAATTTTTTATTTTTTTAAGCCTATAGGACCTATTGCCAATGGGAATGAGAAATAGGAACATCTAGGCCAACTTTTCAACTTTAGTACAAATGTTGTTGACTAGTATTAACTCGAGCTTAATCAGAAAACATTTAAAAAAGAAAAGTAAAAAACTGTATTCAAGGTATAAATTAATGTAAAAAGTTTTGCATCCTCTTGCCATATTTTCTAAAGTGGATTGTTAATGTCCGTATAGTGGAGTACTTAATCCTTCTCCACACTGTTTACTTTACAAAAGTACCCTGATAAAACACAAAGGGTTTATTGGTCTTTTACATGTTTTATATTTTATTTTCTAACTTTTCGCGTTCAACCTAGTTCTTCTCCTGTCTTACGAGAACTGCTAATGGTGTTTCCCTGTCTATGGCTACCAATGCCAGCCACTTTCCATAAGCAGCCAGCACCACCACCAGCTCTCTCACAAACTCCCAAGCTCCACAACCACCTTAAACAACCAATTCCCATAGCCACATCAACAACATGATTCACTAGCAGACTAATTGAAATGGATGGATCGTAAGTAAACCAGAATGACTACCTATGAAGAGAGAGAGAGAGAGAGAGAGAGAGAGAGAGAGAAGAAGGTAAACCATAATGACACTTGAAATGGTTTATGATCAAAATGGGTCAGACATTAACATATGGTACCTTAGTCCTGGAACCCGGTTAGAGGCAAGCTCGAAAGCACCTTTTGATTGGAGGCACTTAAGACCTCCTCCCTTTGCCTAGCTAATGGACCTTTCTCATAGAACTCGCCATGAGTGATTCTCCATCTCACCCTTTGACATCCTCCTATCAAGAGCATATCTCCGTCGACAAGTGTACTCCACTCCTTGGCTCATGAGTAGAGCCCAATGACTTAAGCCCTTGCGGTGTAACATAGTCATGGCATCTCCAGGCAGCCATGAATCCATGCCGGACCATCAGGGACATGTGAATTGGAGGCTAGAGTTGGTGGGTTTGTCAAAGTGCTCATCAGAGAGACCTGCACCTTAGACAGCTTATGAAATAGATATCTCCATCCATTGAAATATGTCAAGGCAAAGACACCATGAAGGAGAAGACAAATACATTTAAGGCGGGTCATCTCTATATCGTTGAGTCAAATATCACCTACCTTTGAAGATCTCGGCTGTCGAGTTGACCTCCAATTGACTCGACTTGGAGGGACGAGCTGTCAAGCCCCTCATGGGTTCACTCTCCCTCCTATGCCTCCATCTCTATATGAAGGACGACATCCTTACCTTCAAACATTATGGAACAAGTTGTCCAACGGACTCATTGGTTCACTGATTTCTCTCTCTCTCTGACTGCCACTAACTCTCTCTTCCACTCTCTGACTGATTTGCAATTGTTAATGATTATCATATTTCCTAGACAGTACACATTCGCAACCATGACCGACAGTTGCCCACAACAGGCCCTTGGAACTACTTCCTATTTTTTTCCATTTTGTGCCAGACTGCTTTATGCATTACTGAAATAATTCCTATCTGGCAGAACAGACTCCTTTTGGAAGGTTTCTCTCTGTCCTCTGCTTTCTATCCCTACATGTAAACACACTTACCTAGTTTCCTGCAGAAAAAAACCAATAACCTTGTTCACCAGGAACTTATAAGAATATTTTTTATCAACTAGTATCCTGTATTTCTGTTTTTTTTTTTTTTGTTAGTTATTTCCATCTGACTCCTAGTTATTATTCGTCCTCCCTCAGACCATGTTTTTTTTTTTTGTTAGTTATTTCCATCTGACTCCTAGTTATTATTCGTCCTCCCTCAGACCAAGCCAGCCTCACAGCTTCAGCATATGAAACTGGTCAAGGTGACTGTAAGTTAGATAGAATAAAGATTAGTAAATACTCTAGCCTATATTCAATAGAGTTGTTTGTATTCGTTCCATGAATGAGACTACTTTCTAATCCTAAGATCTACATGTTGTCCACAACCAAATCTGAGGCCATTTCCTGCAAGCAAAATCTCCATTCAATTGAGTGTTTTAAGCTTAAGGACGTCTACAACTTGACTAAGAAATGCAAATCAAAGGAAAATTGTCTCCACTTCTGCAAAAGAAATATATTTTGCGGACTAAAACCTAAACAATCCTGTAATCTATATTCTGTTTAAGAATATTGCGTCTTTTCTAAAATAATATATCTTAAGACAAGCATGTGGCGGCATTCAATAAAATAGCAAGATTTTTGGGCTCAAAAGCCAATATTTGTGAAGAACCATATAGAATTTTGAGTATTATGGAATAAAGATATAATTATACATTTGACCAAAAAATTTTGAGATAATTAATAGATTTGATTAGATGTTGTCCTGTTGCACCTGATGATGCTTAGGATCAATCATGCACAGAAATATTGACAGTGCAACAGGATATCACTCCCCTACCTCTGAGGGATTCTAGAAACATAGCATCTCAGCAAGAAAGCTTGTGCATAACTTAGTGCACCAAGAACCAGTCTGACTATCCAGAGTCAGGAATAGTGACTCTGAAAATCTTTTCAAACACAGAAACACTCGTGTAACTGAGATATGCATGTGCATGCAAACAATTTCTGAAGACCCAAGTCCTGCCTAGAATGTAAATTGGGTTAGTAGGTTTTGAATTATACTACTTATTCAAATCCGACTTCAAGGAAATTAAAAAAAATACTAGAAAAGAAAAGGAAAAAAGATTGGCTTTGGTGAGGTGTTATCTGCTTCCACATCAAAGTCAAAGATTTAATATACGGCCAAGATTATGCTTCTGTTTGATGCAGTGGTGAGGTGTAGGAAGGAAGGGGATGGCAGATGAGGTCACAATATAAGTGGTGCTGCAATGCTCGGTGGTCAAACAGGTAGGTTGTGAGGTGTTGATACTTGGTAGTGATATAGCGGAACGGGTGTTGCGGCAAGCAGCAGTTCTACAGAGAAACTGGCCATATTAGTAAATTTTCATTGAAAGAACTATGAAAAGCTTACTGTATTCATAGAAATTATTCAAAAACAGGCAACAAAACACTAGCAAATAGATACAAAATTGAATCCACTTCACAACTATGTGCTTTATATTAGGACAGCAATTTAAGAACTAAGATTCTGAGTGTAAGTCATAAGAATGGAACAGCAACCATGTGATATATAATATACATACATATATATGTGACCAGGAGGAGGAGATGAATCTCAACAGACAACTAAAAACTTTTATGGAAGTCATAAGAGCCAATTACACAATTTGTAGGGCGTTTTAGGTGTTTTTTTTTTTTTTTAGTTCAAAAGTTCTTGGTGTCGATAAATATGTGCAAATGTGTAAGTGAAATAATTGCGGCCAGAAAACAAATGACAAATCAAAAATCACTTTATAGTACCCTTTTTCAATCCCATATTCCTAAATGTTGATCTATCAAAAATAGAAAAAGAATACAAGTTTTTTTAAAGTGTTCATCCTATAACTACCAGTTCTGATATAAACTTTTATTGGTTCTTTTTTCTTCATTGTTATTATTGTTTTTTTTTTTTTTTTTAATACTGCACTCTATACTCATGTGTAAGTCCTAGGCTAGTGTTAGTCTGGTTGCAAAATTTGCAATCTAGGCTTCCAGCTTTCTGGGATCTACATCTCTGTCATGCTTCTAGGGCTGATGTATTATCTGATGGAGCACAAAGAGAGAGCTGAGATACAGGAAGTTATGGAATCTTCTGTGTATTAGTCACTATATGGAAGGGCAATAACAATTTTATGTACATGAAATAAGAAGCAAAGATACCCACTTACCCAGTAGAATTTAGCAATTAAACTCAAGCTTCACAACTAGGGACCACAAAACCAACAGATGTTCAAATTGGAATATTTGAAGATCAATTCAGTTTGTTTTGGTATTTAAATTGAAATATATAAAGAAGATTGGGCATTAGAAGCATCAATTATATATATATATATATATATAGAGAGAGAGAGAGAGAGAGAGAGAGAGAGGTGCAAAGGTACGGAGGGAGCAATCACCTGATGTCAACCTTATTGGAGGAGACATGAACAGAGACATTCTTCTCCACCCAGCTCTCAGCTGCATCGATACTGTTGGCCAGTGTGTACAGCATATCATTGGGGATGCCCACCATGACCTGAAGCCCAGAACCAGTAAGAGCATCCAAGGTAGTTGAATCAGCATCAAATAGCTTAACTTTCTGAAATCCATTGTCCTTTAGCAGCTTTACAACAGTGGAGGGAGGCAGAGGATGGGTTGCCTGTGTTCCCCAGTTTGCTCCAATCCCACTCACTGAACCCATCGCCATAAACAACAAGAACATGGTAACAGCAACCACCAAACTCAGCCCCCAAAACCCCATAAACCCCAATCTTTAATACACCTCCTCGAGACTCCCAATACTATGAGATTGGAAATTTGTAAGGGCTAAAAGACAACTAAAACCGAAAGGGCCTCAAGATTAGAGGCTAATTAAAGCAAGAAATAGCTTTAACAATATTGGTTTAATACCAGAATTGGTTTCTGAGAAAGTAAAGATATTTTCATCGGTTCTTCGCAAGCAAGGGTCTTGGTCATGGAACCACCAAAGAACATTAAATTCCCTTACCAAACAAAATAAATAAATAAAAATCCGAAGACCAATCTACAGAGAGACGGGGGAAATCAATCAACCTACAGACGACCCAAAAACAAGCTCAGGAAAGTGAAAGCACTTTTGGTAGAATTGTATAATTGTGGGATGAGGGAGCGAGAATTTCTTGAGTTTATACAGATACAAAGAAACATACTAAAAACCGGATTGCGTTGACTTAGAAAGTTCTAGGAAATATGGGAATTGAATAAACAACGATAATTCAAAAGTGCTTAAATACTAAGCAGTTTGCCCACAAGAAAACAAAAACAATAGATAGAGTAATTAATTAAGGGAAGCCCAGAAGACGAGAAAGTTTTACAAAGAAGAAGCAAAGTTGAAGTTGAGAAGGTATGGAATTGGGTTTTGGCTTAAGGAGAAGAAGAAACATCAACATCAACGTCAACGTTAACGTCATCTCACAGACGAAACTAACAGTTCATAAATGTCTACATTAATGTATGGTAACATATTTTCTTGTTAAATTTGGATTCACATGTGGATATATAACTAATTGGCCTATCGAAAAAAAATTACATACATATATATAATTGTTTGAGCATAAATATAATAATTATTTGGATATATATATAATTAATTGGTTGGACCAAAAGTTTACTCTCCACTGGTTGTCAATTTAACTTTTTTTTAAGGCCATTCACAATAGTAAAACCTTGATAAGTACTTATTTGTGCAGAACAGATAGACTACACAAGTTTTGAAATTACCTAGTTAATAAAAACAAAAGAGTAAACAGATGTTTGATGAGAAATAAGAGTTGTTTATTAATTGTTATTTTTATATTGCATAATAATAATAATTAGTTTACAAGTTGATCATTATTTAATTCAAAATGAGTGTATATATTAAATTGGGGGTGGGGTATGGCCTTGTGAGAACATCTCTAAAGACTCTCTAAAATGGGTCTTTTAGCTATTTTAGAATGCCAAACATTAAAAATGGCCCTTGACTTTCTATATGACTCTTTATTTTAGAGTCTCATTTTAGCTCTCGAAATGTAGAGAGCTAAAAGTAGCTCTTTAAATTTTAATTCACAAATCTCTCTCACTCTCTCTCCTCTTTTTTTTTTTATTTTATATTATTTTCTCTTTTCTTAGGATGAATATTAAAAAAGAAATAATTCACGAGGTAGCTAGTTAAAATAAAAAGTATTGTTGGAGCATTTTTTTAAAAATGACTAGTTAAAATAAAGAATAAAATTTTAAGTATATTTTGACTAGTTATTTTAAATAGTAACCTTGAAGAACCCTCGTTACTTTCACTTCCTCTCCATTTGATATAGAAAATAAAGATGGCAAGCCAAAAAATCCTGACTGCACATTATAAAAATCTATGATCATAATTTGGTCGCAGTGCTGATATCCCATAAGTATTTGTGGCTTTCACTCCATTTTCACTTCCATAGTTTGAATCAAGTATAGTGGACGTAAAACTTTAAACTTTGACATTATCATTTATCAAAATTTAAGTAAAAAATTTGAATCCTACATAATTTTTATACAGAATACTCAAATAAAATGAGGTGGCAATAGTAATTTTTATATGCTATCTTGATGGATCTTTAAAATGAAAATAATAAGACCCAAGTTTGCACACTATTTCCTATAAATTTTTAATATAATATTTTTTCTGTTTGTATACCTCACTTGTCAAATAAAACATGTGGTTTTTATGACAAAAACGTAATTGAAAAAGTGTGGTTTTTATCGGTAATTATGCAAAATATTGTAATAGTTTATTTTCTGGGTTGTAGTTGTATTTTTTCAACTGGACTTGAAACTGAAAATGTGATTCTATTAGGGAGAGATGGCGCATTACAGCATTTTAATCACTGTTAATATAAAATTTTGATGATAAGGATCATCATAGAAACTTAATCATAGGACACGTGTGATAAGGTAGGCTCATAACGAATTATTTACCTTGATTATGAGAGAAGGGAGACTGCAAATAAATGAAATTATAATTATGTGGACTTAGCCCATCTCCTAAAAAATTTTCATCGTCTTTGTAAAATTTAGTCATAGGGCTCATGAATAATGAATGGACTATCAATTAACATTATAGGAGACAATAAGATAAAGAGAAAGACTTTTGTCGGGCGGCACACGTTTCCACCATTTAAAGACTGCTTTCGTGCCGTCAGCAATATTTTTTGCTGTGCCTACGCGCTGACTTTTATTCTATTCCATTCTATATTCTTTGCCAGATTCCTTTTCACAAGTTGCGTCCTAAATTGGTTTGGATCCACTACTGATTAGTTGAATGTTTCGTATAGCTCTCTCCGTGTCTCTTTCAAAATATAAATTCAGCATGATTTAGGTAATGTTTTAAAAATCAGACTGTTAAGTGAATTAAAAAAATTATCGAATCAGGAGTTATTGATTTAATTGTTGGGTTAATCGTTATTAACTCGTGATGTCATAATTATGTCATTGATTAATTTATTAATATTAATAAATAGTATTTTATTTTTTACACTATTTTTTATATTTAAAACATAAAATTTTGTCTTAAAATAGTGAACCGGACAGTTTAGTACTGATTCAATTGACTGAGTCACGGTTCAACCGTCATTTTGACCTGATTTTGACCAAAATAAGTTTTAAAAATTAACTGAATTGTCTTTTTAATCGGGTTACGAGTCAACTGGTTGAATCGGTCAGGCCGGGCCGAGTTTTAAAACACTGGTTTAGGATTCTAAATCTTGACCCCAATTATCAAAGTTTCCAGGTCTTAAATCAGGTCCTGGTGGTTACTGGTTCGTGATAAGCATCAAAACTTATAAAAATAGGGGTTTGCACCCTCACTCATGATTTTGATTATGGGTTTGGACTCCTCATTCCCTCTCTTAAGCTATATCTATTATAAAAAATATTGGAAGCAACTCTCACATCACCTGAATACGAAGGTTATCATATTTTTATACATTCTTAGATAACCCTTACTTTGCAAGTCAGTTTTGAGGGTTGAGTTAGGTTTATAAATTTTAACAAATCTAATGAAGTAATAAAATGATCATTTAAAATTAGAATACCCCATTTTCTAGGAATGACCATTTTCGTATTTTGTTAGAATGATCACTACCCCTTTCAAGAGTAGAAATTGTCATTCTATTTTTTCATGTAATAAGAATATACTTTTAAAAGTGAAAATTGTCATTCCATTCCTTCATGTAATAAGAACATAAAACTTCGCTACCCACACTCTATTGCCTACCACCACCACCACCACCACAACCACTATTGCTACCATCCCCAACCCACCACCTACCGCTACCGTCGCAATCATTATCATCACCACCCTTTGTCACTCACCACCATCACCATTACCACCACCATCGCCACCCACCACCACTGTATTACTAAACACTTGATAATATATAATACTAATAATATTTTATATATAATATAATATCTGGTTTACATATTTGTAAGTGAGATTTTTTAGAAAGTCTTGATTTAATGCGCGAACTAAATTGACAAGCACAAACTATTTGCAAGAGAAAAAAATAATGAGAACGCGTCAACCTTCTTTGAACCGAAGGCACTCCGATGATTAAGTTAGCAAGCTTAATCGCAATGAATCGAAGTAAAGTATTGATAGCTAGAACTTGAGTGAACATACCTTGCCTTTTTAGTGCATGGGGTATTTGTAGTTTCGGAATGCCATGTTCCCGTTAGAAATGAGAATCAATATCTTTTTAGAAGTCCTCCCGTTTGGGTCGGTTTATAATATGTTGGACTTATCTTTTATTTGTCTTAGTCCATTTAGGAGAGGAATTTGTATATGCCGGACCCATTAGTCCGTATAGTTTTTGGATTAGAGTTCCTTGGGCTAACCCCATTGGAAAGTGGCCTAGGGCTAGCACAAGCCCGTATCGCTAGGTTAGTAGTACTGGGTCGACCTCCATAGGCTAGTCCTTCTTTTATCTTGGGCTTGGCTCTCATTGGGTCCACAATGTCCCCAGTTCTTGCGCCGCGTTTGGATTGGTTGGGGGACAAGGGCTAAGATTTACTTTTATGACTTGTCCCTTCATCTCCCGTCACTTTGAGAGTTCGTGCACCACGTGGCAACCTTGCATTGGCTTTGTGATTGAAGGATTGCGTCAAATTGATTACCGAGGTGATGGTTGGGCTGAGCGACGTGATTACTACCGTTTCTCGACCTTTAAACTGGTGGCAATGTATTCTATAAAACGACCTTCATTATCCTTGCTTGGCTTGAGATTTTGGTTTGAGAGAGAGCGGTCTTGCCCCTACCACTGTAAGTTCCTCTAAACTTGCCCTCTCTTTTTCTACCCTTTTCTTTTTGTGGTCGTCTCCTGATGGCGGCTCGTCTCAGTAAGCTTTTAGTTCACTCACTTGAATCATCGATTACTAAATTTTCACTTATTATCCACTTCAAAAATTTTAAAAAAGGGGTTTGGTCACCACTTTTTGGATAAATAATGCATAAGCACATTTTTTTGGAAAGGATTTATTATAGAGAGTTTGAAAAGTGTTTGAAATTTGATTTTTGAAAGATCACAAGTTTTTGAAACTTGAATTTGGGAAGATAGCTTGATTTGAGGAAGAGTTTTGAAAAGGGTATTTGACTTGAAATAAGGGTTATAACCGTACCTATAAAGGTTGTCTACATATCTTATTTGGCAAGAATCTGGTCATCCGTAGTTCAGGCTAGGGCCTGATTGAAAATGGACTCATGGAGTATTGAAAGGTTTTTGAACTTTGAACCCAAGAGACTTTGACTTAGACTTAGACTTGGAGAGTTTTGAAAGGTTATTTGAAATAGAATTTGGAATGTTTTGAAGTGTTTTTCAAAGTAACTTAGGAAAGTTTTGGAATGTTTTTGAAATTAAATCAAGAGAGTATTAAAATTTTTTTGAAACAACTTAGAAGAGTTTTAGGATCTTTTTGAAGCAACTCAAAGGAGTTTTGAAAAGTTTTTTAAACAACTCAAGAGAGTTTTGAGATCTTTTTGAAATAACTCAAGAGGGATTTGAAAATTTTTTAAAAATAACTCAAGAGAGTTTTAGAAAGATCCTTGAAATTTTGTTTTGAAAATCTTAGAGTTGGAATTTGGTTTGGAGTAAGGTAAGAACTCTTTTATACTTGTCTTTTGAAAGTTTTCAGAGATCACTTTAAGAAAGGTATATTGAATATCTCATCACTTTTGAGAGGTTAGTTATGGAGAAGCCAAACTCTTTTAAGGTTATGAATTTTAAAAATATGTTTAGAAAAGGGGCTAGGCAATTCCCTTGGGGTTTTGAAAGCCTTTAGGGTTATAGAACCCTACTTGACATCTCATTTTCATTAGAAAATCATAATTATTAAATGATTAAGATTGTCATGAGGGTGTGATTTTTCAAAATCATCTTTGAAAAGGATTTGAAAAATACTTAAATTTTGGAACCTTATTATAGACCTTGAAGGTTCATTTGATGTATTACTTTTGCTTGGAAACCCTAACCATTAGAGAGTTAGGTGTTGGGGACTGCGGAATTTCCCACGACCTGGGTATAGTGTATACGCATACTACCAAAAATTCTGGTCTGATTAGCATAACCTAATTTACGTGATTAGAATCGTACCTTCGAGATCTCTCTGGTTTAATCCCGAAAACAAGAATCAGCACCAAGCACGAATCAGCAAGCTCGAATTCAACCTTCAGACTTCTACTGTATTTCTTGTACACGCCTTGCTCTATAGAGAGTGGGCTCGCTGCTGCTAGGGTTTCTCTTCCTCACAAAATCGTGTATCTCTCAATTATGTGTAGAGTATGTTACCCTAGCAGCTCTTAGAGCGCGTATATATATAGGCTACAACAGGGACCATAGGATTAGTATAATTAGGGCTTCCTACGCAAATAAGGACTCCTAATCCAACCAGGATTAATCTTTATTTACGTAAATTATAATTCATACTACTAAGGAATTATAATTGCACTCCCTGTTATACTAGAAATTATATTTCGAGCTCCATATTATTAAATGCTTATTTATCTCCCCACGTTAAGATTACAGATACCCGTCTATTAAATTAAATTACTGACAATTAAATTTAATAGACTTATTTAATTCTTTGAGATCTTCCACTTAACTTATTTGATATGTTGGATTCATAATCCACCTACAGGGTTTGACATAATCAAAACTTATAAGCTTCCTCAAGGGGGTATCATCAATCCCTATACGGGGACGTGGATTCCATCAATAATAAATATTCACCATACACGTAATGTTATCGTCCAACTCACTGAGTTTATTGACCCACAAAGAATCTCACTCTTCTGTTAATCAAAACAATAAATATTACATGCACGTGTCTATTTATTATGTTAGGATTAAGAGTATAAGCACTCATAATAATCATAAGGTATTAATTGTTTTATATAGTCAGTATAAAAACAATTACCTCAACACGGTCCTGTTCAATACACACAAAGTGTACTAGTGCAAGGAGTTGGAACTATATCATTCCCCATAGTCAAGACAGACCTATTAAAACCTTGTACTACAGTCCTACTGATGGTGTGTCCATTTCCATCTAAGACTGTGAACGATTAACTTATATTCCATAAGAACTGATGATATGATCTTCCGTGTGTAAGTTGTACTCTACACACCAAATCATCTACTATATAGAATAAGAGACAAACATGCATAATTATTAAATAAATAACGCAATGCAAATATTTCTCACACAGATTCTCATT
Source organism: Euryodendron excelsum (assembly GCA_033060915.1). Classification (NCBI taxonomy): domain Eukaryota; kingdom Viridiplantae; phylum Streptophyta; class Magnoliopsida; order Ericales; family Pentaphylacaceae; genus Euryodendron; species Euryodendron excelsum. Next base: position 30,712,615 of record CM065397.1, read on the forward strand.
AAAATGGAATAACTAATTTATTAATAAATACTAAAGTCACTACACAAAGCATGTCTTTTAGTATAAATTCCCAACATTAGGATCCCCTTAGGTTGTGAGCTTTTGAAAGTTATTTTTTTTTAAATATTAAGTGTCTAACCATTTTAGTCAAAAAAAGTTAAAGCGAGCTCTTTGAAATTTTTTTTTGGAGGTGTTGGAAGCATTTCAAAGGACTTTGGAGTCTTGATTTAAAAGAGTGAAGTATTTTTTAAAACATTTTTTTTTTTCTGAAAAAGTGTTTTGAATTAGGAAATACTTCAAAAAGTCTTGAAATTGGAGCCTTGAAGTCAACTAATCTTGTTTAAGTAACTAGGGTTAGAATGACCTAGGGTTAACTAACTAGGGTTAGGTTAACCTAGGGTTAACTAACTTGGGTTAGGGTTGGATATGTCATAGGGTTAGCCAACTAGGGTTGGGTTAACCTAGGTTTAGAAAGATGGTTTTGAACTAGGGTTTGGACCTAGTGGTTTTGGAAAGTTTGAAAAAATGGTTTTATGCATGAAACTTTGAAAGAAGGTTTTGAAAATCATGATTTCATGTAAAAACCTTATCATTTTATGTGAAAAACTTGATGAACTGCATAGGAAAGTTTCATTTTATGTGAAGTAGTTATTATTTTATGTGAAACCTTTTTGGAAAAACCAACTCAAAGGAGTTGTAAGTTTTAAAAATCATTTTTTCGAAACCACTCAAGTAAGTGTAGGGTTTATATGCTGGATACTTGGAAACCACTCCAAAGAGAGTTGCTTTAGAACCATTCCAGCCACTAACTTAAGAGAGTAAAACTTTAAAAATCAAAATAGAGTATGTAGTTTTTTAAGACCATTTTAATAAAAATTCAAGAGAGTAAAGGTTTTGAAAACCTCTTATGAAGAGGGTTGCTTTAGAAAACCAATTTTATGTGTTGAAATCCATTCTAGTAAGCTAGGGTTTATGTGGTTGATTTGATGGAAACCACTCTAACGAGGGCTTCCTTAGGACCATTCGAACCTTAAAACTCAAGAGGGCAAAACCATTAAATACCTCCACAAAGGAGGGTTGTTTTTGAAGAATTTTGAAGACATTGAAAACCTCTTTTAGAGAGGGGGTTTTGGGAAACTATTTTATGCAACTCAAGAGAGTGAAATGTATGGATGCAAAGGTAGAGATTAGGGGTTTTTGAAAAGTTTTCTAAGGCTTGAAAAACTAGGGTTCTTGGCTTAACTTCAAGAAATTCCAATTTATAGACACTTTTTGAAAATCATTTTAACATGAACTATGTAGAACTCTTGAAAATGAAACTTGTAGAAGTTTGAAAATGGTTTGAAACATGGTAACAAGACCATCACAAGCAATACATGAATATGGTAACCATTATAATGCATAGGGGTCATGAATTATACAAGGCTCAAGGCTACACCATATTGCAAAGGGCTTTAAGGGCCATACTATGTCAAGTAGGCTCATGAGAGGTCCCCCAATTGGTGGTTCTCATAAGCTTTCATCTAAGGATGGCCTAAGAGCTCTCTTGTTCAAGCATGCAAGAAGAGGGGGTAGAAGACGAGGTTTAAAAAAACAGAAAACTCAAGTGAGCTTGGTGGGAGAAGAGATGAGGGAATAGCATAATTCTAAATAGGACTTTACCTTAGTCTTGAATCCACCATTACTAGGCTCTTCAAAGGTCTTTCGATTCTTGGAGGCTTGCATTCAATCTCAGAATTTCTGGAGTGATTTCTGCAGAGTTTTTTCTCTGTTTTTGCCTCTGAAATACACTGAGGGGTGGCCTGATATTTATTGGCCAAAAAAATTCTTATCGGCGTATGTCCTACATGTGCCTAGCCAAAAATAAGCTACATGCGCCAAAGCTCTTTCATTCACAAGATGCTAAGTGGCATCCTTGTACTATCCCAACTTGAGCTATATGTTAGGTTTTGGATGATCTGATCAGAATGTGGGCCCATGTAGCACACACTTCACTGCCGATGACTTTTATATTGACTTTTCCTCGATGTTTATGCCATCCGAAAAAGATCCAAGAAAATCAATCACATTCACGATATTCTCTTACAATTTCTCTTGAACAAGGAGCCCTTGGGGAGCTCTGGATGATTCTGAATGATAGAGACATTCCCCTGGAAAGCATACCAAAAAATATGCTTTCTTGTGTCTGTGAGACACACCTCTAGTTTTTCAAAGTAGCTGTTTTTGTACCACGCAATCAAGGGCTCCGGGAAGTGATCGTCTCAATTAGACTGTACCGATAGAAATTCGTCCGAAAAGACTTTCGAGAATTCCCAATTAGAGGCATACTTTTATTTTTTTGAAGTGTTGAAAAAATTATATTTTTTAGGTTGTACGATCGCTACCTTTGGGAGATGTGATTGACCATCGAGTCGTTTCGATGGAGAGCCCATCACTCCAACTTCAAGGAATTCCCTTATTTACACATTTCTTATGTCATTTTATATTGCATTTTGATTAGGAAAGTGAAGAAAAAGTTAACTTTAGCGGTGTGCCTGTGATATGCTTCGCGAAACTTTTATTGACTTAGAGGGGCGTCGAGTCAAGGGACTCACTTGGAAATGGTTGGGGATGCTCTTGGGAGTATCCCAGTGGATGCCGATTTGATATCCAGAGCCGGTGCGATTAGAAGCAGTGCTCGAGCCCTCTGGGGCAAAATGGTTACATTGATCGAAACTTGTCGGAATGGACTGGAATGGATTTTTAAACACACAAGACTATCTTGGGACAGTCTTGGAAAGGTGTACTTATCATTTTGAGGACTTAGTACTTTCTCAAGAGACGTGTCGGTCTGCCAAGGGGCAGAATGGTCATCTTGATCAGGTATCACCGGAATTGGTCTGAAGTCATTTGGAATCGCATATTGAACACACCGGACTATCCGAGGACAGTCTTGGAAAGGTGAACTTACAGTTTCGACGACTTAGTACTTTCTCAGAGAACATGCCAGAATGGTCATTTTTAACCATGTCGGGTTAACAGACGTTGGTATTGACCCAGATTCACGAGTATTTTCGTCACTCTGACGGTTGTGATGAGTTGGTCTCCAAAGATCTCTCTTTTCTTCTGAGAACGTGCCACAGCCAAAGGGGGCTTTCAGTCTCGTGACACTAGGTTGTTTAGCGGTGCACCTGTATCGATCAGTTTGTGAGTGTTTTCGTCACTTCGACAACTTAATCGTTTGTGAGTACTTCTACCACTCTAACAGTGTTGGCATTGGTTCTAGAGATTGCTTGATCTTAGAAAGCTGTTGGATGCCAGGACGCATAACGGACATTCTATATTGGTAGGCTAGCAGGTGCCAGAACCGTTTGAAGTTTGACGTTGGTTTCGGAGACCGCCTGGTCTCGAAAACTTGCTTGGAGTGCCTAAGGGCATTTTGGTTATTTGGCTTCAACTAGGTCTTATAGGTCTGCGAAGGGACCGATTTAACTTGATTGGAGTTTTTAAAAAGTCGATTTGGGCTTGATAGTGTCGCGATGTTTGACTAGAGGTTTGATCTGGACTGGAGATTGCCGAGCCAAAAAAAATCAGTTGCTTACACTTATCAAGTCTATTCTCTTTCCTATTCAAGTTTATTGGTCTAATATGTTCATTCTCCTCAAGGCATTAAGCAAATCTTGAAAGGTTTTCTGTGGAGTGGTGTGGACATGAAAACCAATTGTGCAAAGGTTGCATGGAAGGATGTTTGTACTCTAAAGGAGGAGAGAGGCCTAGGTATTAAAAGGCTAGAGGATTGGAATAAAGCTGCTGCTACTCCCCACATTTGGAACCTATTAAATGACGGGAGCCAATTGATATGAGCTAAGTGGGTGAGGAATCAATTCTTAAAATGTCAAAACTTTTGGATGATTCAGCCTCCAGCTATTTGTTCATGGGCCTGGCGCAAGATTCTCAAGCTGAGAGGTGAAGTTAGATTCAATTTTCAGCATATAGAAGCCTTCTTTGCGGCACGATTACTGGCTTCCCATAGGTCATACTGTGTTACCCAAAGGCGAGAGAGTAATTTATGATGTAGGGTTGGGTAGGGACCCCTTGGTTGCAACAGTCATTTTCAAAGGTGCTTGCAGATGACCAGTAGCAAGTTCTGTTGACTTGATTGAGCTAAAGAATACAATGCACCAGCTTAATGTTCCTAACTGTAGAGTGAATGACAAAATTATATGAATGGGAAATGCATCTGGTATGTTTTCTGTTCATAAAGCTTGGCAAAAGATTAGAACTTCTCAGTCCATAGTTCCTTGGAATAAGTTGGCCTGGCATAATAAATCTATTCCTCGACATGCTTTTGTTCTTTGGCTTGCTGTGAGGAATATGCTTGACACTTTAAGACAAGTTGATTGAATATGGAGTTATTTCTTCTGTTAGCTGTGTTTTTTGCCATCTAAAAGAGAAAAGTCATGATTACTTGTTCTTTGAATGCTCCTTTACCACAAGAATTTGGGCAGTGTTGACGGCCAAGATTGCTATTCAGTGGCAAGGAGGCAAATGGAATGACTTTATCATGTGGGCAGCTGTGCACTTGAAAGGTAAAACCTTGACTAAAACCAATAGCCAAGTCCTCTTGGCAGCCTCTGCTTATACCATACGAAAGGATCGAAATGCTAGAAATTTCGAGAACAAATATCGGGACATCATTTCTATTTAGAACGATATCTTTGGGGTTGTCCAAGCAAGGCTATGTCAGCTCAAAGGTTTTGGAGCTACTCAATCAAATAGATGGCACCAAAGGGAACAGAATTTAACAAACTTGATCTTTGCATAGTTTGAAAGTTGAGGTTTCTTTAGTTTGATCTTGTTTTCTTTTGTGCTTATGATGGATGGTTTATCATCTTTAGTAGATGATCCCCATCTATTCTTTGCTCCTGGAGTATGCCCCTTGTAAGGTGTAGCTCTTTTTATCTTTCTATATATTACCTTACTTACCAAAAAAAAAAAAAACAATAATCATCTGTCAAACGCAAATATAAAAAAGCAAGCAAAACACACAAGACACAATTTTTACTTCGGAAACTCAAATAGAAAAAATCGCGGACCCTAAGTCAGTCAATCAATGCACTATCAAGAAAAATAATACAAGTAGACAACTTATTACCTAACTCTAATCAAACCCCTCATGCCTAATGTGTCTAGTGTACGAACTTATAGGCATTTCCTCCTTGCATCAACTGAATCGCTGCAATCATATATCAGTCTCTTTATATGGTTCTCTAATACACAATTGAGTGTTAAATTGCTACAACCTTAGCAGAATCAGACAACCGCTTATTTAGGTCCACTAATGACATATTTAAGAAATTGAAACAAGATACCAAGATCTTCAAAGATATTTCTGAATAAAATCACATAGCCTAGACTCTTTTTGTATGATCTCTGGATACTCTAGATATTATGCAGATATATTTCACTCTGCTTATATTTATCATAATTGTTAATCTCGTACGGCTAGTATACCATTTTGTCACTGGAACGGTCTGTACCGACATCGGTGTATTTTGGTGTTTTATTTTAAATTTATCGCTATAATTATTATATATAGCCTAATTATAAATATAGACACATGGTTAGTCTCTACAACTGTATTCAAAATACTTGTTGCTGTTATAAATAATAAAAAAAGGGAAAGCCATATTGTGACAAAGTATCTACCAATTGAATTTTTAATAAGTTGTATTAAAAAATGATCTTCATAGTGTAGAGAGAGAAAATATCACTCAATCGAAGTAATTTTATAATAAAAGCATCAGTTTTTTCTCTTCTCTTTCTTTTTCGGATTTCCAAAGAAACAGAAAAGAAATATTGAGAAATAAATTGTTGAATTAATTTTTATGTTTTATATTTTAAAAATTTTTAAAATAAAAAGAATGACTTCGTTGAGAGAGGATCAAAATAACATTACAAAAGTAATGCCTCAAAACTCGCACCCAAGCACCCAGCTCTTATTAATTGTTGAGTACAACTCCTCCAACCACACTTTTTGGAATTCTCCATAAACATTATTATTCATTCTCTTGATTGGGAAGATGTAAGTCTTTTGTTACCTACACATATCGATACATGTGGGTATATATATAACTTCCATTTGTAGAAAAAGAAGGGAGTCTGTTGCTTTCTGTTACTGCATTGACGCAGTATTTCAGAATGGCTTCCCGTCGTTGCATCCATGCACATTGACTCAAGCAAACCCTTATCTTCTCTCTCTCTCATCTTTTTTTTTTTTTTTTTCATCTCAAAGACCTCTCTCTCTCTCATCGTTTTATTCATCCCAATTTTTGATCAGCTGTTAATTTCTACGATTAATTGATCTGCTGCGAAGGTCTGAGAAGTGAGAAAGGGGCGTAAGGAATGATTATGTTCGTTGAGTGTGTACCGGACGGAAACGGTCTAAGGCCGGAATAGCCGAAACACACTGGTATGACCGAAAATTGCCGGAACTGTCCGGTAAGTTAGTCGGAACGCAATTGATGGCTGAGTGTCTCGTTTTTTTGCCAAAACGATACTGGATTGACAATTATGCTATGTATCTGTATGTATTCTGGCATCCCTTTCACTTCTATTTATAGTACATAAATAAAAGAAATCAGTGCAACTCTACTAACATGGTACGGGTTCAGACTCCAAAATATACTAGGAATGACAAAAAATTGTAGTTCGTGGAATTAACATTTGTATGCTGTTCGAACGTTTAGTACACATAGGCATGTAGATCTTAAAAAATAATATGAAATCGATAAATTGGGGGTGCCCAATGCATTTTTGGTAAAGGAGATGACATTCTAAAAATTTGAGGCTGCATACTTTTATCTGTTTGTACTCTAACTTCAATATTTTGTACTGTAAGCAACAGTTATTTATTCTAAGCTCAATTACAGTCTCAAAACCAGTATTACTACTAATATACTAATATACTTTTATTCACAGAATTTGTTAGCACTAAATTCTTAACAATGAGGATCTCAACCCACAATATATGGTCAAATGCCTTAAAACTTTATTTGGATAATTAGATGGGTCGAATGAAAGATTCAAGAATAGAAGGGTCCCTTATTTGCTAGTAAAATTCTTGTGTTCAATGGCATCTGTACGTTAATTTGGAGAAGTCAACAATCTTACATGGGAAAGCCCAGCAAAACTTTTTCAATTTTTATTTATTTTATATTTCATTCCTTTTTGTATTCCTGATTATGGAGGAATATGAGATTCCCACGGAGGTGTGGAAATAAAATTTTCACTTGGGTTTATAATTCCAATATATATATTTTGAATAAGTACGAGTGACTATATTAAGCACATCCAAACATTGAATGAAAGACTTGAAATAGATTTGCATTCGCAGCGTCTCTGTTGCTACCATCCAAACATTACCAGTGAAGTTTGTTTTTCTTTCTTTCTTTTTGCCTTTTGTCTTTTGCTCTTTTCTTTTTTTTTTGTGGTACAAAAACTGTAGTGTTTTCTTTGTCATATGTCAGGCAGCAGGCAGCAGGGATTTAACAAAATATGGTCTGACTGTGGTTCGCCTTACGTGTTTGTGTGTGTTGACATGCAGCCTCAGTCATAAAAAATAAAAAAAAAAAAAGAAGAAGAAGAAGAAGAAGATGATGATATTCTTGAATTGAATTTGTAGGAAGAAATGAAGACATTTTGGTTTGTGAAATAATTTGGATCTCTATAGGGTCCTAATTATGATACTGAAGTGTCTCTATAAAATTTTGAAATCATCTAGGGATAAAAATATAAGACATCTATTGACATTCAAATCCCGAGAACTTTCCGGAAAAAAAATTTCGTACTTTGGTGGAAAAACTTCAAACTTCAGTTATTTTTCAATTCATTGAGAAATATCTAGAACTTTGTTGCTGCTACTGTTGTTTTCGTTCCATTTTTCCTCAGTCTACTAGCCATTAGCCAATTAAATTGAATATAAAGCTGGCCACTTTATCCTTCATCTATATATATATAAATATATATTTGTTGCTAAGGAGATCAAGAACAAGAACAGTAATGAAGCAGCAGAAACAAAAAGAACAAAGGCCATTGAACTTTGAACTTTGTCACACAACAGCGGGAGCATCAGCTGTTGCGGAGAGAGAGCCCGAAAATGAATACCTGGAAGGCCAAGCAGACATCGCATGAGCCACACCATTAATTAGCTTTCCTAGGCACATGATAAACCAACTTCTAACTCTGATTCTGAGCTAAAAAGGTCTGAATATCCATCTGTTACCAACGCAACAATGGACCAATGGGGGGGACACAATTATTGCCAGACACCAATGGATAACAAGCAAGCCATTATATACAGCTGCTTCCGCTTCGGCTGAAAGGGCCGAAAGAGAACAACCTGAGATAGCATGCACTGGGGAAGTCTACCGCCTCCTGCTCATTTGCATCAAAATTTTGTCACTTGAGAGGCCTTCCCAGACAGAGGGGAAGGGATCCATATATGGCCAATGGGCAGAGATTGCAGCAGGCCAGGTGTCACGGGCTGGCAGGCCGGGCACCACATGGTGACAATAATGTGACCCGTCATGATCATATACAGCGGAATACACCCGTGAGGCGACTATGCACCAAGCAATAGTCCCGCCAAACTCAAACACCAAGGTATAAGATTATGCGCTTGTCCAGAATCCATCCGTAATGCCCCGCATAACTCTTTAAGCACGAACCTCTGATGCTCAAGCCATAAGGCAACCCAAGCTATAGGCGATAGCAACGCCATACTCAAATGCGCGTACATACGGCAAGCAATGTGCTTAGCGCCAGTCCCTCTCGAAACATAAGCCAGATGGCCATGTGCAACTAGACATGCGCGCGTCAACCAAGCATCACCTGTTAGGCACAACGCCTCCATCCTTGAAGCTTTTAGCGCCCCGCGTCAAGGTTGCCTGCAAGGAAGGCACTACCGAATAGCAATTGTTAAGCCCACAGCATAGTGCCCCGTGTCACCAATGCTAGCCAAACCAAGCGGCCGTATGCACAAGCGTGAACCCAATGCGCAAGTGCACGCGAGACACACGGCATGCAAGTGTGCACACCGAGGTCCAATCCGTCATGGACATAAGCCCCACCACTTTATAATTATGGCGTAGCGGGTGCGAATGCCACAACCCCATCCTCGACGCTAATGCCCAACATTTGCCCCACCGGGCACAATGCCGCCCATGTAGCTCCTTGACTAGCATGAGGACTGTAGCCACGTGCCACAACCGGCCCCCAAGTCTCGCCCACTCCCTTGGGGGACTCACTTGAATGCTGTCCCTTTCGGTAGCACCAGGGGGTGGTAGAGTCAACACCATGCCCCCCCTTATAATAGCATTCTGAGCCATCTCCAAACTGATAGGAAGAAACATCCTACCCCCTTGAGGAGTCATAATCTATAAATCCAATAAATATGGAAAATACAAATTACGAGATTGCCATGCCACCGGCCAATCATGCTCAGACATGCCCCACGCCAGGGTCCCTCGCGGCCCTCGACGTGCCACGGGTGGCAGCCCGTGACATTCTCCACCACTTCAACCATCATCGTCCTCGATGATGCCAAAGCCCAGTGCCAACTCCTGGCACACGCCACAACTAGTGCCAACTCTGACACTCTCCACCACTCGAGCAATCAACGCCCTCGTTGATGCCAAGCATAACGTTGAATGCGGTAGTGCTTATATGCCCCCACGATGAGTTGCCACCACTCCTCGCAGACCAACACCTCCGTGCTGATTGCCTACAAATCCGGTCGCCACCAAATCTGCCCCCACAGCTACTCGAAGCAAAGGTTCGCCCAGACTCCCATGCTGAACTCGGCAAAGCAAAACAAGACACCTTTTCCACCACATAAAGCAAGCACAACTCCTCTGAGCAAGTGCTCCGTACCATATTGCTCCATCCGTCGGCAATATGTACCTGAATAAGCGCTGTCCGTTGCGTACAAAAGAAGGGCGTGCATTGACCGTCATGCACCCTCCACCACTTTGAGGTGTCGATGCCCTCATCGACGAGCACTCTGCGTGCACCCTCTACACAAACTCCGCAGTTGAACCCACAAAAGCTTACTTGACATCAGAATTCACCCTGTGCTTGACCCAAAGATGCCCTCGCGACAACCTGTGGTTCTGTCCCACACTAGTTCCCATCTGACCGGCACTCCCATCGGATGCAAGTCCGTTTGCACTGTCGAAGTAAACACTGCCCACTGGCAAACGGTTCCAACTGTTAGAGTTTCCACAATGTTGCTCCAGTACCTTAGTCCTTAGACCTTCACCCGAAGACAACCCATGTTGTTTCAGTGCCTCAGCTCTCTAGCCTTCACTCGAAATCAGCCCACACTGTTCCAGTACCTCGGCTCTTCAGCCTTCACCCGGAATCAGTTTGCAAAGCTTCAGTGTCTGATCCTCTGATCTTCACTCGAAGTCTGCCCACATGCAGCTTTAGTGCCTGATCCTCTGATCTTCACCCAAAGTCTGCCCACAATGCCTCCCTCCGCCGGAGGACTTAATGTCTTGATGAACCCTCGCTACACGGTGCTCTCTAGCAACGATGAACTCCTCTGAGTCACCTGGCATCCACTAGCCAACATGTATCACAACGAGGCAAGACCACCCAAAAATGTTTTTAACAAAACACGCTCTTCACAAATGCCAACAGCCAAGCGCAGAAACGAGCACAATTCACTAAGCAAGCACAAAGCCAACAAAGTAACCATGCAATAATACGAGCAAAGCTGCCAACGGTTTTGGCCAACTCAAGGGTCGAATGACGGTAAGCAAATCCCCACAACACGTAGCAAGTTGCACAAGCTCACATACTGCAGAAACAACCCACCAATCCAACAAAGCAGCACTACTAGCTATGCACCAAAATCATTTGATCTGACACACAGAAGCGTTTATGCACTACAAAGTCGGTCCCATGCACATCCTTAAGAAGGCCTGCTGCACAGTGCACCACGACCACAATCAAAGGACCGAGCGCGCGTCCAAAGCTTGTTGAAGCGGCCACTTTAAGAAGGTACCAAAGGTGTTCAAACAACAACCAAGTCCACTGATACCATAAGATTTTAGCCTACATAGACTGGTAAACTGCTAGCTCGGGCTACCAATCCATTCGTCACAAGATGGAATGAAACTCGCTTCACCGATAAACCTGACAACCAACAATCTGAAGCAAACAACCCACTGGGAGAAGTCCACCACGACTGAAGAGTATGCCCACACAGATAAGAGAAGCAACACCCAATTGATGCACACCACGATGGTTAGTGCTCTGATACCAACTATCACGGGCTGGCAGGCTGGGCACCACATGGTGACAATAATGCGACCCGCTATGATCATATGCAGCGGAATACACCCGTGAGGCGACTATGCACCAAGTAATAGTCCCGCCAAACTCAAACACCAAGGCATAAGATTATGCGCTTGTCTAGGATCCATCCGTAATGCCCCGCATAACTCTTTAAGCACGAACCTCTGATGCTCAAGCTATAAGGCAACCCAAGCTATAGGCGATAGCAACGCCATACTCAAATGCGCGCACACACGGCAAGCAATGTGCTTAGCGCCAGTCCCTCTCGAAACATAAGCCAGATGGCCATGTGCAACTAGACATGCGCGCGTCAACCAAGCATCACCTGTTAGGCACAACGCCTCCATCCTTGAAGCTCTTAGCGCCCTGCGTCAAGGTTGCCCGCAAGGAAGGCACCACCGAATAGCAACTGTTAAGCCCACAACATAGTGCCCCGCGTCACCAATGCTAGCCAAACCAAGCGGCCGTATGCACAAGCGTGAACCCAATGCGCAAGTGCACGCGAGACACACGGCATGCAAGTGTGCACACCGAGGTCCAATCCGTCATGGACATAAGCCCCACCACTTTATAATTATGGCGTAGCGGGTGCGAATGCCACAACCCCATCCTCGACGCTAATGCCCAACATTTGCCCCACCGGGCACAATGCCGCCCATGTAGCCCCTTGACTAGCATGAGGACTGTAGCCACGTGCCACAACCGGCCCCCAAGTCTCGCCCACTCCCTTGGGGGACTCACTTGAATGCTGTCCCTTTCGGTAGCACCAGGGGGTGGTAGAGTCAACACCATGCCCCCCCTTATAATAGCATTCTGAGCCATCTCCAAACTGATAGGAAGAAACATCCTACCCCCTTGAGGAGTCATAATCTATAAATCCAATAAATATGGAAAATACAAATTACGAGATTGCCATGCCACCGGCCAATCATGCTCAGACATGCCCCACGCCAGGGTCCCTCGCGGCCCTCGACGTGCCACGGGTGGCAACCCGTGACACCAGGGAATGAAGGCTTGATTATTAGACAGAAGAGACTCCTTAGCGGCACAATAAATGTTCCATCCATAACTCATTCAAGTCCACATCCACCTTTCTTGCATCAAAACAACAGGGCATTCCTCCATCTTCAAATCCTATCCATAAGAATGAAATGGCAGCGTACGCACATAAGGAATTCCTAGCTTCTTGTAGTAGTGACAGTAGACATACCCATAATTGTAGGATCGATCAAGGATCTTGGACATCCAATAAGCTATAGAGAACTAGCACCAACCAAATCAGTCCTAATATTCCAGCTGCATGCGATAAGCCATCACTACAAGGAGTCAGAGGCGAGTCTCCAGAGCATGGTCTTCAACCGATCATGAACCTTTAGGCTCCAAAGACAGACTCTTCCATTAATGCTGAGTGCTAAGAATTGAAGAACTAATAAGGTGCCTGTTGATATCACGTTGGTAAGCTGATAGAGAAGATAATTGATAAGCCCGAGGTATCATAAACCCATCCCCAATAGTCGCTTTTGGGCATTGCTGGAATTTGAACTTTTAGAATTTCTTGCACTGATCTTGGAGACCATCAACGTTCCATGAAAAAGATTCAGGAGTTAATCAAGTCCTTTAACCTTACCATTCCTTTGGATGCCATTCAGGAGGGGGGTAGGTTTAAAAGTAGGCAAGTTTGGAACCCATGGGTCCTTCCAAAAGTCTATAGATGAGCCATCTCCCTCTATCTTACATGCACTTTCAATTTAAGAATCAAGCTCTGGTAGTCCAAAATTCCATTCCTTTCCGAACTTGCTAAATGGAGGAGGCTACATACTCTTCTTGTCCAGTTATAAGAGGATCATATGTATATTCAAAGCTTCACTAGTTATCATGGTATTATTATGCATGAATCATACAATGAAATATTGCAGAAGAATAACTGAGACTACTTGAGCTTCACTGGTTGTCCATTTTTCTACTAAATTAGGTGATGCCTGATGAAATATTAGCTATAGGAGGAAAATCTTCAGATGTATTTAAAAACTTTGAAAAGAATATAGTAGAGTCCATTAGGAGTAATTTAGAGGGCTTAAGAGTATTTTCTTCTTCTTCTTTTTTTAGTTTTTATTTTTTATTGTTTTATGACGTAAATTAGATATATTGACGTGATTAAAGACATGCCCATAGAGTGGTGACTAGATTTAGAATAGAGGAGGAAATGGCACGTCAATTTTCAATAACAATTGACATTGAATCTTTATCTTTATTTTTATTTTGTTATATATTTTAGCAAAATTTGAACTAGAAATGAATATAAAAATTCTCTTTCATGAGTTATAAAATTCTCCTTTCGTTAAAAGAAAAATGAAAAAAGGGACCAAAACCCTTGACCAGCAGCAGTGGCCTTGACACAGATCAGATTCCATTCAATATCAGCCTAAATAGAATTCAAAATCAAAAGATTGCGGTCAGCATTTGAATTAAGACAAATTTTAATAGAATCCGCAATTAATGTTATGTCCTAACAAAACTTCCAGGATGGGAATGATGCCTTAACAATAGGAAGATATTCAGACCACAAAAGGAAAAAGAGATACCCAAGAATAGATGAATTTTGACTGATTATTCATAGGCTCCAATTATGGAATATTTTCAAAAATAGTAGTGAATCTAAGCCAATACAATGTCCACATTCTTAGCAGCCTTCCTCTTATTTAACCAGCTCTCTGGAGTCTCAAAATTCCCAGAGGATCATAAGAGATCATCCTTTCATTCAACCAATTCCTGATATCCCCAGTGCTCCAGAAAGTGAGAAAGAAGAGGAGGTAATTAAGACTACGCAGATCTTATTTTATTGGGGTCTTGATTTATTTCATTTGTTTTTTGTGGTTTGAGCATGGTTAGTAAATATTCATACTATTCATGTATAATACCCATATGTATGTATAAATAAAAAACACTTTTGACTTCTGTCTAGATCTGAAACTTAATGAAAAATACTTGTTTTTTTTAGTTGGACCACATAGTACATATATTAAATATTTTACATATTATACTTTTGAAAAAAACTCAATTAAAAATTAAATATTATTCAATGTAATTTTAGTATATTAATTTTACACTTAATATATAACTATAATACTACAATTATTGACCATTAAACTTATTCGACTTTATCAATTATAAAAAAAGTTTATATAACTCATTATTTGTGTATCTTATTCGACTTTATCAATTATAGAAAAAGTTTATATAACTCATGATTTGTGTATCTTTACTAGTATCATGTCTTATATATTTGTGATATTTTTCTAATACTTAATATATTAAAATTATTAAATTTTTTTTTTCTATAACTTCATATTAATACTCAAAATGTTGGATTATAAATTAAAATTGATAAATTAACCCATCTTATATCAAGTATTGAAATAAAAGATAAACAAATGTAATTTATTTATATACCACTTTAATTTAGCTATTTTAGAAAATTGATATATGTGACACCTACTAAGATATATAAAAAGAAATTGTTTATAAATATTACCGTATTTTTTGTCCCAACTTTTTAACTTATGTTTGTATGATACTCGAATAATTATATATTCGTATTTTAGACATTCTTATATTTTTATACCGACTTTTTTTTTTACCATATTTTTAAAAAAAAATTCGTATTAAATCCGTACATTTTATGTAGCGTTCTTTTGCCTTCCCGTATTTTACTAACTATAGTTTGAAATATATGAAAATATTTATTGCTCTTTATTTTTTATTTTTTATTTTTTTTTGCGTTTGCTAATACAGTTTGGTTAAACTATCATTAAGAACTTCTTCTTGCTATTTCATTCTTTTTGACAGGAACCCAAACACTATAAGATCCTTATTCTCTAAACTTTTGATTCCATCTTGGTAGTATTGTCATGAAGTCACCATCCAACATTGGATAAGGAAATGAAGCATTTTGCTGCATTTTCATTAAATATTGCCATCCAAATAGTTAATATTAAGCAAGCTGATTCCATAACCATCATTTAATGCGCGCGCGCGCACATACATATGTATATATATATGGTCTCTGGTTATTTTTGATGATTGATAAGCTCTTCCATGTTATATCTTGAAGGGGTATCCGGAATTAATTGGTTGAAGCTTCTCTGCTGTCAAAATGGCATTGACCGTCAAACAGCTTGCAGTGGTTGTTGGCTTCTTGGGCATAGTGTCCTTCGTGTTTGGCGTACTCGCTGAACTTAAGAAAGTAATTCTCTTACACACATTTACTAATATATATATATATATATAAATATAAAGTAATGTTAGGTACACTCTTATTGATCACTCCTATAATCAATTTTATTAAGTTAGCATGTATTGATAAACAGAAAGCGAAAGAGAATTGAGTTGTTTATGTCAACTCAACAGCAATAATTGAAAGAGTGATTGGTAGGATTGTACTTAGCATTACTCGTATATATATAGAAGGAATGCTTCTATATTTTATGATTTTTGAAGCAATGGGCTAAATTTGTTTTTGGGTTATTTGAGCACAGCCTCCAGCAGGGGAACCAATTCAAGGAAAAGATGTCGTTATCTGCAAGTATCCATCTGATCCATCAGTAGCCTATGGATATCTCTCTGCTGTGTTTCTAATCGCATCCACTGCAGTTGGGTATTACTCCTTGTTCTATCCCTACGAAGGCAAATCAGTTCCCCAATCTGAATTCTTTAGCAGCAAAAAGTTTGCCGTATTCTTCAACGTTGCCCTGTAAGCATACTACTAACATTAAACATTACTAACAAAAGGATTATGTCTTCTTATGGAGATTGAACATATTTTTTTTAATTTTTTGTTGGGGGTTGGGGAAATGATTCAGGGGCACGGCAGGACTTGGAGCAGCATTGATTCTGTACACAACAATCTCGGAACACCATATCCTGACACACAACGTTCATAGGGATCTTGACAACGAATGCGCAACAGCAAAGACGGGTCTTCTTGGGGGAGGAGCCTTTGCGTCTCTTGATGCATCCATGTTCTGGTTGATCGTGCTGATGCTGGGGACAAATGTGAGGGAGGACTACTTTGATGATCAAGCAGAAAAGGGCGATTACAGTGAGGCTGCTGTCACCATTGGTTAATTAGGACATTATATAAATGTGTGCATGCATGGACTCTACTCTACTCTACTCATCTCATGTAAAGGGTGAAAGTACGCAGAGAATTGAATTGTTTTAATTGTACATACCATTAACCATTTGCCCTTTTTTTTTTTTCCATTCATTCTTCTTTGTCTCTCTCTCTCTCTCTCTCTCTCTCTCTCGGATAACTCTCAAGGCTCTGAGTGTGTCAGAACATGATCCTGATACTCTTTATTATGCTCTGAAGACTGAAATCAAATGTGGTGGTGGTGCTTATTTTAGTATTCCAAGGCGTAGAATCTGAAGGTGGTTTGCCAAATTGTTTTAAGTTATCCACCAGTAATCCAAGCTTCAACTCGCAGAGCCTGCGTTCTTTATTTCTTTGTCAATCAAATTACAAGATCGATTACTTGTAGAAGTGCTTGTTTTTCATACTGTTTTTGCTAGCTATTTTGGCCGCAAGAATGGCAGCTGTTTTAATTGTTGAGACAACATTTTCTTAGGGAGGCTTATTGCTGACGGTAATTGGGTAGTAGCTACTCTGGTTTATGAAAAAGTTCGAGGGACGAGCTACGTAACCCATGCATGGATGCAGGGATGAATATGGTAATTGCTTTGGTCAATTATTTAAAAAAGAATGACGACAATTGGATTGCAATTCCAATGCATTAGCAGCTCTTCCATTCATATCGCATATATATGTATCGAGAGATAACAGAACTAACACGAAAAATTACGAGGAAACTCTCTTTTATACAAGCGCGCCATCTTAGAATGAGAACAAGCTTCTTCTTCTTCTTCATGATGACTCACTGTCAAGAATTTATCCTTTACATATGCCTCGAATTCTATTTACACATTTCCAAAACCCTGTAGAAAGTGTAGCCGTGGCCAACGATTGTACTTCTCCTCACCCAATTTTTTGAGCTTACAATTAAATCCAAAAAAAGACGTCAACATTATTTTTGATTTCTTCAATTATCCTTTGTTATTGTAGGCAAATTTATAATCCTATAATAAATGCCGTATGATATATGTATATATAATCTGTATGTCATTAATTTAATAAAATATTTTAAGAAATATAGGAAAATGGGATTATACTGAGGTTAATTTCTCTATGGCTTCATTTAAGTCCACAATTGAAGGAAGGACAGGAGAGACATCGTATTGCACCCTCAGTTTCTAAAAAGTTGGGTATAATAGCGCAATTGCTTTTCTGAGTTTTATTTTATTTATTCCTTTATTTATTTGTTGAGGATCCCGATGTAACTCAGAAATACAGGCATTTGTGGGTTCAATGCGAAAATTGTTATGGATTAAACCAATGAACTAGGACTGCACCCACATCCAACATATATACACGTTACTAACATATCCACCAGCAGAAACCGAAAGGAACGACTCAATTCCTCTACACGAAAAGAGAGAAAATGAACAACCAATTCTATGAAACATCTTATTTACTAGAATCGGTTGCTACTAGTCCGGGTTACCTCAGAGATAGTCATTAAGGAGAGGAAAAACAACCTAGTTGGTGCACTAACTCAAACCTAGTTCTTGCTAATCTTTCTTTCCTATCGCCCGACAACTCCTCTTTCTTAATTTCCTTTTAGAACCAAAAACCTCCCTGATGGACTATAACCAGCTGAGTAGTATAGTACTAAAGTCCTGAGTGACTCTTGGTTGCCTTTAGTGATAGACTCAATTACTTTGACTACTCTATTTTTATGTGTCACAACTGGATTTTGGACCGCCTAAATATTTCATTAATGAAATAAGGCCCAGAACGGGATTTTTCATGTGACATGGAGAGTCGATTAACTCTAGACCGTATGGAGATTTTTGTCTTGACTTGCATGGTTTATTTGATTTGAAAAGTGCCATTAGTTTTGAAAAAGTTTTGAAGTTGTCACTTGACAATTAGGCAGTACGAGGATACCAAAAAGTGTGTTTTGTGAACATGAGTTTAGAAGCTAAAAACATGATTTTTATGCAGAAAACATGATATGCAAGTTGGAAAGGTTCCAATTAATTTCAAAAGGCATTTATATCAGTTTTGAGAGGCCCTTCATGGTTTGACTCCATCTTGATTTGCTTAATCAGCTTTAGGTTCGGTGATTCTATTACGTGTTGGGAAGCATATGTGATACTAACATAAACACCCAACTTCACCCAAAATTGGCATTACCCCCGCTCTGGATACCTCTTTTTTAGTGTCTGTTAAATTCATTATCATCATCATCATCATCATCATCATCATTATCGTTGTGGTTGTGTACATGCATCATGTTAATTGTGTAGAGTTAAGAATGATTTTGCTTATATAGGTATGCAATGTGCAAATGTGCATGTGTAGTGGATGCACAAATTCTGACAACATAACTGCTATGCTGGTTATGGATGCAATATGAATACAATGCTATTGTTTTTTAAAAAGGGCATATGCCCGACTTTGAAAGACTTTCATCTCCTCTGGAGTAGGTTTTGAAATTATATTCCAGTTAAGGAACAAAACATGCTAATGCTTATGATTAGTTTTGATAGAGCTTGGAAAGAAAATATAGACTTCCTACGTATCTTAATTGTGTAGGAATTAGGACAAACATAGTTCAAATTGGCTTTGATGGCCCAGAGTTTGTGAATAGAACTCCAGCTTAATGTGATGTTCCCTGCCTATTGGGGAAAAATTGACCGAGCCTAGGAAGAGAACCCAAATTGTCTACGTACCCTAGATATGCACGGATCAGACCAAATGTAGTTCGGTGTGTGGCTGAGTGGCCTAAAGTTTATGAACAAAACTCCGGCTTAAAATTATTGGTTCTCCATAAGATTAGAGAAAAGTGACCCATCCCTTGCTTAGGCTACCTACATATCTCGATGATGCGAGAATCAGGTTGGACGTAGTTTAACATAATTGAAATGGGAAGAGGCTGACGCCATAGAGCTTCTCGCCCTTGACAGAAAAGGTGTAAAAAGATTATGACATCAAATGCAATGATTATGTTGAATGTTATGAAAGTGAATTTTTGAAAAGGAAAGTTTTTCGATTTTATGCAATTTTGGCCAATTTATACCGCTTCTAAAAAGGTTGGCTTAGTCCACAAAGGAGTTTGGTATTTCTAATACGGAAGATTTAGCTAATGGCAACCATAGAGTATACGTATACAAACTCAGAACTAAAGCAGGAGCCATTTTTAAGAAAATCAGAGTTTTCTGAGAAAATGGTATTTTCATCATTTTGGCAGTTTTAACATTTTTGGTACGGAAGATTCGTGTAACGGTAACCGTAGAGTATAAGTGTTATGCCAATGATTTTTTGAAAAATGGTATTTTCATCATTTTGGCGGGCCACGTATTTATGATATCGAAAGGTTTGTGTAGAAGGCAACCATAGAGCATACGTACAGTGGCTCATGACGATGGTTTGGACATTTTTTTTGAAAAAAGTATTTTCGAGTTTTCAACCAGGTGTAATACGACTGGTAACCAACCAAAAATGTAATTTTGGGTTTGAAAATGGGCATTACAACTATTCAAATGAGTTAATATGTATTTTTATAATTTTTGAAAATAGACATTATGACGGCTCATGACATGTCAAAATGCAGTTATGCATGAGTATGCTGATTCAGTTTACAGGCTAAAAGTCTAAGTAGGCCACTGGAAACAAAGAAGGAGTAGAATTAGAAATATTGACTTCCAAGGCTTAAAATGTAATTTTGTGTACCTGGATTGATTTTGGTGGAGTTTCGGTTTAGTATGACTGTAGTTTGGTTGGAGAAAAAATGGCAGAGTGACAGCTAGGCTGGAGGAATGGTCGGTGCTAGAATTTGCCTCAAGTAGTAGTTTAGAAACCCACTAAGCCATGCGAACACCATAGCATTGCAATGGCTTTAGTTGGAACCTAAACCATCCGGTTTGAATTACACCGTGTTGGCAGGATTTCAATAGTATTTCTGCCTAGCCAGAGGCCAATTTCACCATTTCCGTTAGGTCGAGTTTCAGCTAATTAGAAGCACTATCTGACATGAAAATCAGACAGAGTTCTGGCTAGTTAGGAGTAGTTTCTAAATCCTCGGGCCCGAAAATCAGACATTGTTTTGGCTAGGCAGGAACATTATTGGACCTGTTAGTCAGGCAGAGCTTCGGCTAGTGTTGGTTGATTTTGGATCAAATAATTGGATAAAGGTCCAGCTAGGCTGAGGCTGACCAAAATGGATTTGGCAGCTTGAGGCTATAGGAAAGCTCTTTCTTCTATAGAGAGAGAGAGAGAGAGAGAGAGAGAGAGAGAGAGAGAGAGAGAGAGAGAGAGAGAGAGACGGAAGGTGAGAAGTGAGACAATATGAAGGGGGGAGGGGCCTATATATAGACAGTTTTGTCACGACATTGCAATGCTGTGATGAAGTTTGCAATGCCATGAAGAGCTTTTTTGTTCTTCATGGCATTGCACTGTTCTAAAGAAAGATTTTCTTCTTCATAGCATTTGAATGCCGTGAGAAGTATTTTCCCTTTTCAAGCAATGCAATGCCATGTTTGTAATGATTACTTTGATGATGTCATCTTGACGATGTCATAATGACATCATGCTGACGTAAGAAAAAGGCATTGATGTGCCAAACAGAGCAAAAATTGCCTTCATGGCATTGTGTCGTGAAAGGCAATGTTGTAATGCCATGAAGCTTGACTTCCTTGGTTTTGGCTTGTTTTGGGGCTCTCCTGTTAATGATTATTGCTCCCGATTGACAGATTAGACTTTAGAGGATGAAAACAGGGATCACCGACCTCCGGATTACGAGATTTCAGAAGCTTTGAACTTTCGGTTTAGGGTTTTGGAGTCTAATCGGTGTGGTCATTGAGGCTCGTGTTGAAGACGCTAGGTGATGTTAAGAGAGATCAGAGATGACAGATCTTTGAGATGATATCATCGAAGTCGGGGTCGCTTGGACTTTAGTTTCAGGTTATCGAAGATGATAGATCTTCGAGATGATGTTATCAGAGTCGAATCGGGGCTTAGTCGCCTAGACTCCAATTTAAGGTGATTGGAGATGACAGATCTTTAAGATGATGTCATCAGAGTCAAACCAGGATGCGGTTGCATGGACTATAGTTTAAAGTGATTAGAGATGATAGATCTCTGAGATGATGTGAATATAGTCAGACTTGAATGCGGTCTCTGGGACTCCGATTTAAAGTGATTAGAGATGACAAATCCCCGAGATGACGTAATTAGAGTCGGACCGGGATACGGTCGCCTAGACTCCGGTTTGAAGTTGTGTGGGCGGGGGTCAAAATTTAGCTGTCAACACTATCAAAGGAGCCAATACAGAGTGGAGGGAGGGACAGATTTGAGACTATCGACATCTCTAGTGCTGATACATAGAGCAGCCGGGTAGTGGATTTTTTAGAAAGAGTCTTTCCTCCTTTTATTAGAGTATAGGTCTTTTCCTCTTCTCTTCTCCGTGTGTATTGAATGATGGAATGAATAGAGCCGCGTAGCGCGTAGCATAGCGAATGTTGAAAGCTCCGCGTAGCGTTCTTATTCTTAATGAACAGTAGTAGTAAATTGTAGAAGTAGAATAAGCAGCTCCTCTCTCTTTCGGTGTAGAGCGGTGGCTTGTGTAGCAATCTGGCAATTTTTGGTATATGTCACTCCTTCATTTTGACTATGTCATGACCGTTCATCATGCTATTGCTCTAGGTTTACATACAACTACATTGATCTTAGTAAAAGGTGCTTTAGATTAAAGAAAAGGAACGGCTCATAATTGAGACATGTGTTTGGCGCATTATCTGCCGGTACCCTCCTTGTCTTCAGCAACACGAGCGGCTCTTGCTTCGACCATTGCAAAAGCGCATTTAGAGCCGGTGGTAGAGAGTACATTATTTACCTTCCCTGGTGTTAAATACACTTGTGCATAAAAATAAAATTTGAATGTTTTGTCAACGCGATCTTGCATTTAATGCACTCCCAACTACTATCAATGGCTAGAATCAATTCAAGGGTATAAATACAAGATTCCCATAGCATTTATACATGAGAATCCAGGGAATTAAGTGATGAATCAACAAGAACAAACCTGAAATTCTTGACCTAACCATAACATTCTCTTTGTTAAGTTATTGGGGTTGATTGCTGAACCTACACGCTTACTACTCTTTTAGGGAATTACCTGCCATGATCCATTTTATCTTCTAGATCGGGACAAGGGGTTTAGAAGTTAAAGATACAACATTCACATACTTCCAAAATGATTATACATCCAACGAACGTTATTATGATAGTTAAGGTTCATAGCTTTATTTTATATACAATCCAAACTAAACATTTAGGCAATTTCCAACTGAACTGTGGTTCATATCTTGTACTTATTTCCTTAGAATCCAGCTAAAGTCTCATTTCCTAAGAATTTGTCCCATAATAAGAGTGAGCTGCGAAGCCCAGTAGAAATACCATGATTCCATAAAATACAAGTTTAAAATGCAGTGTAGTAAATTTATGCTATGATATGCATATGTACCCGTTTCTTTTTATTATCACTAGGATCCTACAAGTATGTCTTGCTTGGGGCATCATCAAGCCCAGTGGGCCCATCCTTGACACTTCCTCTCTTTAAGTTTAGTGAGGGCCCACCCATGATTATCTAGTCCATATCAAGTTAATGAATACTGATTCGTGGTAGCCCCGATACTAGGTGATCAGTAGTCACCCATGATATTAACCCGGGGTTCTTTTATTTATTCGGCTATTCCTCCCTTATCTCTTCCCAGTGATTCAATCATACAAGGAATGCATGTTTGCAAAGCATGCAACATAAGAACACAAGATATAACTTTTAGCTTGAAACCAGTATTAACTAAACATGTCATATAAATTAAAATAAGCATGTATTGTAGAGAATGCATGGTTTCCTACTCTGCTAGTATGTGTGCAGCAGATTTGATTTGGTTTCTTCAAATCTTCTCTATTTATATTACAAGAGTTAGATATCTATTTTCCATATATAATTTTACTATATAATTTAGACTGTTAGTTGTGCAGTGTCAGAAATAGTCAGTATCTTGGGTGGTACACATCTTTGGTAGGAATAAAATTGCCCGGTAGCTCGGAATAGGAGATATTTTAAAATTTTTATCCGGAGTAGCTACTAAGGCTACTCTCCCATATTCATGTCCCTTGTAATTTTAGGGATTTTATGGTAAAATTCCAGAATATTTTCACATCTTCCTTATTTTTTGTGAATTTTAATACCAAACAGAGAAATAAATTCATGATAATTCATAGAGAAGTCCTCAAGGTCTGAAATTTTGAGGGTAGGACACTTAAATATTCATATCATGGCCAGAAAAAATTTGGAGCCTAATTCAGTGGGACATGCCCACACGGGCCACCAGTCACGTGTGAGGGAGGAAGGCACAACCTTCTTCTTCCTCCTACTGCGATTGGTTGCGATGAAGCTCAATTTTCTGGCTAAGTCCTGGTCTTCCTAGCCATGCATGTGAGCCCCAGGTGTTGGTAAGGTCCTAGGCTTCACACTCATGGTCAGAGCTTGACCAATGGAGGCCGGAGGTGGCCGGACGGAGCTCAAAATGGCAGCTGCATGGCGGAACCCTAGCGGTTCAGACCTGCAACTGCCATTTTGGACATCTTCCCTCCATTTTCAGACTTTGAGCCCTTCATGGGTTTTGTTCCTAACCCCAAGATGAGTCGACCCCAAGTGGTGCAGTCGGCAACAGTGGCCGGTGGCTGGAGCCACGCCTCTGGACAGGTCTTTTGGCGAAAACTCACTCTAGAAGTCGGGCAGGGCATGTACAGAGGCTATAGGTCTCTCTGGGACACCCATGGGTGTCTTTGAGAAACTCCATGGCAGTTGCAGCAGCCCCCCCAACTGCTATATTCTTTGCCACAACTAAAAATCGAGAATAATCTCTCTCTCTCTCTCTTCGGGTTTCTAAATTTTCAGCCATGGTTTCCCTTCTTTTCCATTGGGTTTGTGATGAAGAAGGTGGATGGAGATAGTTTCTCACCTTAAAGTGTGGTTGAAAAGCTCTTCCTTAAGTTTTCTTTTCTTCCCTTTGGTTTTCTCTCGGTTCCAGTTTATTTTGTTTCTAGCTACCCCTAGATTTGCTCGAACCATCTACGCGAACTATCTACGACAATCAAAAGTGTAACAGGTGTGCAAGGCTGGGTGTTTCGGTGCATGAGGTGCAAGGTGGATATGGTTTTATGGCATAAGACTTGAGTGGGTTTGGTAGATTTGAATTATTTGGATTGATTGTAATTTGTTTCGAGTTGATACAATGTGTTAATTAGATTGATAGCTTGATGATATGGAAGTTGGCGTATAAGTGGTGCCATCCTCTTTGCATATTTTTGGTCATGTCACAAGTTAGTGGAATCTTGGTTTGTAATTAAACTGGTGAAACCTTGAACCGGTTCATCCATGGTTGCTAATGCATAGTTACAAGACTTGGGCTAGTTCAATAATAAGGTTTTGGAATGGTTCACATAGGGTTTTAACTATTGTAGTGAGATATATTTAATAAAAGAATAAACCGGCTGAGTACGTGTGTATGACCGGTTAAACCAGTGCTTGCCTATAGTGGGCCGGTTTAGTTAGATTTTGGACCGGTGTAAGTTTAGTTTGGTTCATAGGAAAGGGTTTAGACTGGTGTGTCTAATAGTTTGACGCTCGTTTCTTTGGTCTAAGGAAGAAACTGGTAAGTAATTGCAGACGGTTTTATTTTAGACGAAAATTAATGGTGGTGCTCATCCTTCGTATTTAATCAGATATAAAAATGAAACACAATAACTCTAACCTTTTTAATAGGGATGTAATGCAGTCAAAAAAATTTAGGGTGTTACAGTCTTACGTCCTTTAGGGAATTTCGTCCTCTAAATTATTCTCAAATAGTTAAGGATATCAAGTCCTCATATCTGACTCTGCTTCGCACATGGCTTCTTCTATTCCATGATGTTGCCAAATTACCTTAACTTGAGAAATTTTTTTGTTCCACAAATCCTTTATCTGATGATCCACTATCTTAATGGGCCCTTCGTCATATGAATGATCGGGTTGTGTGTCAATAGTTTCCCAATGAAGTATATGCATAGGATCAGGGTGATATTGCCTCAACATAGACACATGAAATACGTTGTGTATCTGATCTAATTCTAGGGGTAATTCCAATCGATATGCCACTTGCCCAATTCTTTTTAAGATACGGAAAGGTCCAATAAATCATGGTGCTAGTTTTCCCTTTTTGCCAAATCTCATCACACTTTTATGTGGGATTACTTTTAAAAACACCCATTCACCAACCTGAAATTCCAAGGATCGCCTACGCCGATCTGCATAACTTTTTTGTCGGCTTTGAGTAGTCTTAAGTCATTTCTATGTTATTTTTACTTTTTGTGTAGTCTCTTGAATAATTTCTAGTCCATACAGGAATTTTTCCCCCAGTTCTAACCAACAGTTGGGTGCTCGACAGGATCGTCCATATAGTGCTTTGTATGGGGCCATTTCTATGCTAGCTTGACAACTGTAATTATAAGCAAACTCTACCAGTGGTAGATAATCACTCCAGGTTCCTTGGAAGTCCAAGACATAAGCGCGAAGCATGTCTTCCAAGATTTGATTGCTTCTTTCGAACTGGCCATCCGTCTGTGGATGATATGTTGTACTCATGTGTATTTGTGTTCCTAAAGCTTTATGTAAACTTTGCCAAAATCGTGAAGCAAATTTGGGATCTCAATCTGACACGATAATTTTGGGCACTCCATGCAATCGAAGTATTTTTTTCGCATATAATTGACTCAAGGTACTTAGATTGTCGGTTGCCTTTATAAGTAAGAAATGTGCGATTTTTTCAGTCGGTTCACAATGACCCAAATTGTATCATAACCTTGTCAAGTCTTTGGCAGTCTTGTGATAAAATCCATGGTGATTTGTTTCCACTTCCATTCTGCGATTGGTAACAGTTATAATAATCCACCCGGGCGTTGGTGTTATGCTTTTACCTGCTGACAGGCAAGACAACGTGCCACAACCTGTGCAACGTCTTTTTTCATCCCTTTCCAATAATATTGTCGCTTAAGATCCTGATATATCTTGGTGTTTCCTAGGTGGATGGTAAATTTAGAATGGTGTGCTTCTGATAGTGTCTTTTCGTTTCAACTCATCCTTGTTTACTACAAAGTACCTTCCTTTGTATCGAAGTTCACCCTTCTCACCAATAGTCCATTCTGGATTGTTTTCTCAATTTCCTACTTTTTCCTTTATTTTTTAGACTTTCGGGCTTCCTTACTGAGCTTGTTTAACTTCCTCTAGGGTTTGGGATCGAATTTGGAGACCACATAGTTTTTTCTCCACGTGTCCAAATTCCTCATAGGATTCTAACACTTGAATAGCATTCCATTTATCTAACACAAGACTACTCATACATTTATGATTTTTCCTGCGTAAGGCATCTACTACAACATTAGCCTTACCTGGGTGATATTGTAAGGTGAAATCATAATCTTCCATGTATTCCACCCACCTTCTCTGCCTTAAATTTAAATCTTTTTGAGTGGTGATATACTTAAGATTCTTGTGATCAGAAAATAATTTAAACTTTTCTCCATACAAATAACATCTCCAAATTTTGAGAGCAAAGATTACTCCAGCCATTTCTAAATCATGAGTAGGATAATTTTTTTCATGCTTTTTGAGCTGTCTTCACTCATAGGCTACAACCTTCCCTTCTTGCATTAAAACACATCCCAATCCTTGACGAGAGGTAGTCGTATATACCACATATGGTTTCCCACTACTTGGAAGAGTAAGAATCGGGGCTGTGGCCAAGTTGTCCTTTAATTGCTGAAATGCTACTTCACACTTGTCTGTCCATACGAGTCTCACTCCATTTCTGGTTAGTTACGTAAGAGGGCCAGCTATCTTAGAGAATCCTTCCACAAACCTTTGGTAATACCTTGCTAATCTTAGAAAACTTCGAATTTCGATAACAGTAGAAGGTTTCTTTTAATCCATTATTGCTTTTTTTTTTTTTGTAGGATCTACTGATATTCCTTCCTTAGACACTACATGCCTTAAGAATCTCACCTCTTTCATCCAAAAGTCATATTTGCTTTGCTTGGCATAAAGTTGATATTTCCTTAAAATTTGCAGAATTATGCTTAGGTGTTCTCTATGGGTTTGCTCATCTGGGGAATATATAAGGATGTTCATCAATAAAGATAATTATAAAATGGTCTAACTGATCTCAGAATACTCTGTTCATCATATCCATGAAGGCAACAGGTGCATTAGTTAACCCAAAGGGCATCACCACAAATTCAAAATGTTCGTATCGAGTTCTAAAGGCGGTTTTAGAAATGTCAGACTCTCTTATTCTCAACTGATGATATTCTGACCTCAAATCAATCTTAGAAAAATACTTTACTTCTCTGAGCTGATCGAACACATCATCAATTCTCGGAAGGGGATATCTATTCTTAATGGTCACCTTACTTAACTGCTAATAATCCACACATAATCGAAGAGTTCCATCTTTCTTTTTCACAAATAACACTGGCGCTCCCCATGGTGATGTGCTAGGGCGGATATACCCTTTATCTAATAATTCGTCCAACTGTATTTTTAATTCCTTGAGTTCTGCCGATGCCATCCTATAGGGTGCAATGGATATGGGAGCTACTCCAAGGTGTAATTCAATTGCGAATTCCATTTCTCGGTTTGGGGTTAATCCAGGTAAGTCTTTTGGAAATACATCTGGGAATTCATCTACTACTAGTATTGACTTTGTCTTGGTTTGAGTTTCACTCTCTTCCTTTAACATACTAAGGAAATAATAACATCCTTTTGTCAACTTCTGTTGTTCACGGAGAGTTACCCTAGGTTGTACCATGGTTATATCTTTTTTCTCAAGAAAACGCACCTCATCTTTATTTGGATGCCACAAAATTAAAGTCTTCTGGCTACAATCCAGGATTACTTTATTTTTTGTTAGCCAATCCATTCCTAATATTAAATCAAACCCTTCTATATCTAATTGAATTAGATCCACTGTAAATTTATAAGTGCCTACCCGCAAAATACTGGATGGACATCCCACATGTACCATTACTATCCCACTTGTAAGAGTTTGGATACCTAACGGTGTGGTAACTAAGTCTAGATGATCTACGCATTTTGTAGAAACAAACGAATGTGTAGCTCCTGAGTCAAATAATACGGTAACCCATGAATTGTAAAGTAAGATCATACCTTCAATCACCGTATTAGAGGTCTCACCATTTCCGTTGGTTGTAGGGAGGGCGAACATTCGAGGTGCAATAGGCTAACTAGTTTGTTTCCCCTTTCCTGCTCCCCCTTGATTACTCCGATTAAAGCTGGTTGAGGTTGGTGTCGATCGCCTTGTAGTGGTTTGCTGGAACATTGTTGTGGAGCTTATCGGGAAACTCCGAGTTGACTGTAGTTATGGTGGTACTAGATTGGTGTTATTAGTACTACTTCCGATCCTTATGGTATGTTAGCAATTACATATAAAATGTCCTTTTTGATGACAGTTGTTAACAGATTGGTCCGTCATTCTGGGTCCCCCGAGGAGTTATCCCGACTCTTGGAGAGTAGGGCTAATATCGAGAGTTTAAGTGTCTAAAGTTGTTAACATTAGGGGAACCTCTTGAGGTTCGATTAAGGTCCCTCTAGCTTGAAGCTTGCAATCCATCTAACTCCTGTTCTATGAGTATAGCTTGATCTATCACTTTAGTAAATTGCTGGCCCATAAATGCTATTACACATGATAGAATTACAGGTCTTAATCCTTTAAGAAATATTCGTGTCTTTCTCTCTTCAGTACATATGAGATCTAGGATAAATCGTGATAATTCTAAAAACTTAGCCCAGTACTGACCTACTGCCATACTGTTTTGCTATAGTTGTACAAACTCTTCTATTTTGGTCTCCTTTACTACTTCCTGAAAGTAATGGTTATGGAAATGGGTTACAAACTCCTCCCATGACAAGTTTCTTACATCCCTTATTAGTTGGACAGAATCCCACCAGAAATCAGCCTCTCCCTGAAGGCGGTAAGTTGCAAATTCCGCTTGAAATTCTGCGGGTGTTCCCATAATATCGAACACCTTGTGGATCTGTTTAAGCTGTCTTTCCACTATCAAAGGATTTGGTGCTCCAGTAAATTTTGGAGGAAGTTTTGTCTTCCTATCTTCCGAGTTTAGTATAGGCGCTGCTATAAGAGTTACCACTAGTGGTGGTTGAGGAGGGGCAAACGGTACCTGTTGTGTCTGCTGTTGTTGCAGCAGATTAGTCATAGTCTGAATGCTTTGCAAAATTTGAGTCCATTGGTTATTGGTTGGGGTTTCGTCGTTTCCATTTGATTTTGCTCCGACTTTTGTCCTTGCCATCTAAAATTAGTACCATGGTTAGGCTGATTTCTATCATTGTATGACATAGTATCATGTTTAAACAAAATATCCAGTGTTCTTACTTAATAAAAGAGACGAATAGATAAGTGCGATCTATTACTAAAAACCACTAATAGATAAGTGTTAGGTACAGATAGCAAAAGGCCATAGCACTAATTGATCTGTTTCTCCTATCTACAGTGGTCAAATGGGGAAGAACGGATGTAACTCACAAACTGCTATAAACATACATAGTTCATACTTAGTATTCTATATACTTCCTATTTAGCCAGATGCCTGCTCACATCCTCATCCGGGTCTTCCTCGTTTTTTGACACGTCTATAACTGGGGTACCTGATGTGGTAGGTATGGCAAGATTGACTACCCGAGTGAGGTTAGTCATTGACAACTCGGGCATTAGGGGATGATATTCAGGCGATGGTGGGTGATCCCCAGGAGGTGGTACTGTTGGTGGCGCAGTCTGTTGTCCCTGGGAAGTGGGGTGAGGTGAGGGCGGAACAGGTTATCCCTGTCCTCCTACAAATGGTAGGTCCCTAAACAACTGCATACTGAGTATCAGCTGTTGGTACTCAGCAGGGCTCCTCACGATCTCAAAAACCTCTTGAGCTACTCCTTTCAAGGATGTCACTCGATGTCGTACTACAGAATCTTGTAAGGTTTTAGGAAGATCCCCCCATCTCTGAGCGACCCCCATAATCTTAGCGCGAAGAAATGCCTTAGCCTGATTATGTGTCACAGTCCTACGGTTAGCTCTTGTCTCATTTTCAACTTCTAGCTGATGCATGAGGACGTCATCCCACATAGATAAATTTATCTGCACCAAAAAGTTAAGGTTAGCACTCAAATCACAATCTATCATTAATAGAACTTAAGGGTTTCGACAGTTAATAATATTAGCCCTCCCAAAAAAACCTAAAACCGTGCTCTGATACCAACTTTGTCACGTCCCATTTTATCTTCTAGATCGGGACAAGGGGTTTAGAACTTAAAGATATAGCATTCACATACTTCGAAAATAATTATACATCCAACGAATGTTATTTTGATAGTTAAGATTCATAGCTTTATTTTATATGCAATTCAAACTAAACATTTAGGTAATTTCCAACTGAATTATGGTTCATTTCTCGTACTTATTTTCTTGGAATCCAGTTGAAGTCTCATTTCCTGAAAATTTATCCCATAAAATAGGAGTGAGCTGTGAAGCCCAGTAGAAGTACCATGATTCCATAAAATACAAGTTTAAAATGCAGTGTAGTAAATTTATGTTATGACATGCATATGTACCCGTTTCTTTTTATCATCACTAGGATCCTGCAGGTATGTCCTGCCTGGGGCATCATCAAGCCCAGTGGGCCCACCCATAATTATCTAGCCCATATGAAGTTAATGAATACTGATTCGTGGTAGCCCTGATACCAGTTGATCATTAGTCACCCATGATATCAACCTGGTTATTCCTCTCTCTCTCTCTTCGGGTTTCTAAATTTTCAGCCATGGTTTCCTTTCTTTCCATTGGGTTTATGATGAAGAAGGTGGAGGGAGATAGTTTCTCACCTTAAAGTGTGTTTGAGAAGCTCTTCGTTAAGTTTTCTTTTCTTCCCTTTGGTTTTCTCTCGGTTCCAGTTTTATTTTGTTTCCGGCTACTCCTAGATTTGCTCAAACCATCTACGCGAACTATCTACGACAATCAAGAGTGTAACAGGTGTGCAAGGCCAGGTGTTTCGGTGCATGAAGTGCAAGGTGTATATGGTTTTATGGCATAAGACTTGAGTTGGTTTGGTAGATTTGAATTGTTTGGATTGATTGTAATTTGTTTCGAGTTGATACAATGTTTTAACTAGATTGATAGCTTGATGATATGTAAGTTGGCGTATAAGTGGTGCCATCTTCTTTGCATGTTTTTGGTCATGTCACAAGTTAGTGGAATCTTGGTTCGTAATTAAACCGGTGGAACCTTGAACCGGTTCATCCATGGTTGTTAATGCATAGTTACAAGACTTGGGCTAGTTCAATAATAAGGTTTTGGAATGGTTCACGTAGGGTTTTAGCTATTGTAGTGAGGTATATTTAATAAAAGAGTGAACCGGCTAAGAACGTGTGTATGACCGGTTAAACCGGTGCTTGCTTATAGTGAACAGGTTTAGTTAGATTTTTGGACCGGTGTAAGTTTAGGTTGGTTTATAGGGAAGGGTTTAGACCGGTGTGTCTAATAATTTGACGTTCGCTTCTTTGGTCCAAGGAAGAAACAGGTAACTAACTGCAGATGGTTTTATTTTAGAGGGAAATTAATGGTGGTACTCATCCTTCGTATTTAATCAAACATAAAAACAAAACGCAACAACTCTAACCTTTTTAATAGGGATGTAATGCAGTCAAGAAAATTTAGGGTGTTACATTACCCATTATATAAACCTTATTTATTTCAGTTGTGTGGGTTTGTCAACCTTTGAGTTTGAGTGTTTTTGTGAAAAATACTTATAAATTTAGGTTGTTACATTACCCATTGTAAAGGATTTTTGCATTGTGGACGAGCTTTGAAGGGGTTCTTGGGGGTGAGGATGTAGGTCACACATTGTGGCTGAACCTTGTAAATCTTGGTGTTTATTTGTGCTCTGTTTTTCTTCCTTGCATCTTATAATTTGCTTGCATTATTCATACTCTGTTTAGCTACTGTTCCATTGCTTTATTAGTTTTTAATAGCATTATTTGTGATTAATTTTGAGAAACTCAATTCACCTTTCCTTTTGGGTTGTATATTCGGGCCAACAGATGACATAATCCTCCACTATTATCTTCTTCCTCCTTTGTTGTACATAACTGTAAAACCCTGATTTTTTCTTGAATTAATATAAGTTTTCTCATAAATTTGTGTATTACATTTCAATTTACTATTATACATTTATGTGCGTCTACATTTAGGTATTTTTGTAATTTTGTTAAGCCTAATTAAAACAGGGTTTCTTGTGGCTTGAAACCTATGTATATATATATATATATATATAAGATGGTTTTGGCTTGAGTGGGAGAGACTCACGAGAGGGAGAGAAAAGGGGCTATAGCGGTTAGTCTTTGAGCAAGAGAGATAGAGAAGGTAGAGAAGGCGTACTGCTTATGCTTTCCATCGAGATTTTTTTAGTCAACAATGAATAAAGGTAGAGTGATGGAGCACTATCTACATGTTGTCTTCTTGCCTTGCTTGGGATGCATACTTGTGTATATATAAATTGTCTCCTACAGTTTGTATATTTCGAAGTTCATGTGTTGTGCTATGCGGGTTGTTCAAGACTTTAGATATGGATGCTATGGCATGTGGTATATCTCTTATGCTAAGTGATCTATTTTTTAGATGCACTTTATGTGTATCTATGTATGTAGATTCATTTGTTCATCGAACTACCTGGGTTGGTGATTAGGGAGATTGTATGCTGGTTCAGTATGATTGTATGTTGTGGGTATAAGTATATACAGTTGTGTGGAGGTGTTGGGTTTGGTAGACAGCCATGGCTATCCATATGTGTTAATTTATTGTACTTCGGTTGATTGTAGGAAAGCAGACGGGGAGATATTGGAGTCTTTTAACCAGCCAAGAACCTACCGTTTTGACCATGGTGACGCAAGCCATTTGACCATGAAAAATATGGGATTATACTGGGCAATTTGCCCTTGGGGTGTTGGGTCTGTAATGGCAACAAGAGGAGATGGGATCCAGAGGAGATAGGAAAAATCGTGTATGGTATCATGACGGCCATGATTCTTGAAATTCGGCCAACGCGATGAAGGGTTAGCTTCAACAATCATCTTTGTGAATGTGTTACATAAAAGATATATATCATATCATTAATACATAAATAGATGTATGCAAGTGTACTGTGTGCACAAGTGGTGCAATGTTAATGAGTGTAGTGCTTAACGGGTTGGTGTGTGTATGTTATGGAATTACTGGGTTAGACATGAGTACATGTATGTATGTATATATTTATATATATATATATATATATGTATTGAGATAATGACATAGGTTTTCAGGAAAGGAAATTGGTGGGTCTTACGTGAGAGATGAACCACTGGTTAATAAGATCTTGGAAAGCCTTGATAAGTATATATGTGAGTGTGAATGGGTGTGTGGGTCACCATAAAGAAAAAGAAGAAAAAAGAAACAAAAAGAGGGAAGTTTTAGAGAGAGATAATGGACTGATTTTAGAGAGAGGAAACCTATATGGGTTAGATAGCCATGGCTTTGGCCCATTTAGATAAGGCAAGAAGGGCAGATTGTGCAGGAGGATAAGAGCAAGAATGGTCAGAAAAAAAATAAAAGAAAAAAAGGGAAAGGAGAAGAAAAAGAGTAAGGGAAGAGAGAAGAAGAAAATTTATGGTAGTTTGTTGTAGGGCAGGCCCACAGTTGGGTCTGTTTTTGGAAGATGACCTGTAAAAAATCCAGCGGGGTCAAGTCTGCGCCTAGCACAATGCACCATAATGCGTTTAGGTTTGATTGGTTAGGTTATAGTTTTTAAGAAGCACCCTACCCTATGTTTTTCACCACGTAGAATTCATATTTGATGTTAATTTGATCAAATTCTGATCCTTGAATAGTGATCATGGGGAATGAAGGGTGAATGACTATTGTGTGATCGATAAACAGCCAAATGTGTACGGGTTGTTATGAAATTTTAATACGTTGATGTTGATAATAATTGTCACAGATCCAATGGATTGAATCTAGTAGAATGATGTTCTATATATATTTTTTTATATAAAATGATATTGTTTGATATCTTTAGGTATTTGTAGTATACTCGAAATTTATATAGTGATTTATTTCAGTGGTTGTGAATAGTGATTTTATTATTTCATTCTATATGAGTTAAAGAACATGATTATTGTTGGTTATAATTAAAATTTCATGTATTGCATAATTACTGCTATTTGTGATATACACGAGTTGAATGAAAATGTTATCTTTATGATGTACTGAGTTGTAGGATTATTGATAATTTGAATATAATGATTACTACGGCTTGCATTATATTGAGTCACATAACCCATAATGAGATAATAAAAATACTAATTTTAAAGGTTGAAGGAGAATTATGTGATATTATAATATCTGAAAAAGATAGACTATCATGGATAAAATAATATTGAAAACTATGAAATAATAACTAGCATGAGGATGTAAGTAAGTAGGGATTGTTCCTCCTCGGGTGAAAAAACCAAAATTGAGTTTTGGCCAAGCGTGTTTTGTGGCCTCAGAGGCGTGTTGGTCCACTCATACCACATATGAGAGTTCTGAAAACGGGATTGGTAGATGACACCTTGGATTAGAGCTCCTAAAGCCGTTGTTTTTTTTTCTACATAATTAATATATGACAGTGAGTAAAGGAATGTGAGTTAGAAGATATATTGAATAATGAGATGTTATGATATTGAGCAGAATAAATGGTTAGAAAATTAAATAAAGATATAGAAGATTGTTATTGCATTAAAATGAGAAATAGGGATTATCATATGCCTTGCATTCACGTTGCATTGCTGTTATATTTGTTCAAATGCCTATATTTTGCTTTGTATGCTATTTGTTAGATGCTTGATGTTTTGAACTATTGGGCGTACGCTCACACTCCACCAAGCTTTTTAGGTTCAAGTTTGAACACGAAGACAAGGGGTTTGGAATTAACTAGATATTAGCTAGATTTTTATTGTTGTATATACTGTCGGCATTATGTGCAATCTAGTATTGTATTTTGTATTCCAATGGTACTTGAGATTTTTGGGATTAGAACTATTGATAGTTCAGTGACGTTTAGTTGCTCTGTTATACTTGTGGACTTCATTAAATTGGACTTTCTTTAATTTATAAATTTTCTTTTAAACTATTGAAAAATTGATTTATTTTTATCAAATTAGTTATTTTTGCTATAAATACCCCATGATTTTGGGGTGTGACAATAACTTTCTTAACCCTCCTAAGACTAGTGCAGCCACTGGTAAAGCCATACTTGTGCAGTCTGATCCTAGCTTCCCCATAAAAGCTAATCAACTTTTTATCCTTTTTTTTTATCCCCTAATGAACTAGTTCTTTTCCTTTGACTTGGAGCAACAAAAGCAGCTCTATCGTTCGGCCAATAAGAAAATCTTTTGTGTGGTGGGCCGGGCTTGACCGGGCCTACACTAAATTTTGAAGACTGTTTTATGTTCTTGAAAAGAAAGTAGAAAAAAGGAAAGTGATATATAGAATTTGTTTGGCAGACTTCTTCGGTGACTAGTGTTGACTCAAGGTTGACCCTTGTTGACTCAAGGTTAATTTCCATGTTGATTTTGATGATAACCAAACCTTGTGTTATTTTATTAATGAATCTACTTAGTGTGCAGATCAACAAAGTTTATAATTTAGACTTAAAGTTCAATCTTAATTCTAATGCATGTTAAAGAGAATGCACAATAAATTCAAGATCAAGCAATGAATTCCAAGAGTTATGCAATGAACCAAACAGAGGATTGACGTCTATCTCTACTTCAAACAAATGTCTTACATTCGAAGAGATTGAAGGTGTTCAAATGAAGCTTTCATCAAAGTATGCATAGACTCAGTGAGTTTGATTTGCACTCAAGATAGACTGAAGGCTTCATCAAAATATGTAAAGATTAGTTAAAGAGCTGCAAAGATCAGTTGAAGAGGAATTGATTGTTGAAGAGATTGAAAATGCTCAAGAGATGACTTCATCTAGTATGCAAAGATCAATTTAAGACAATATGATTGAAGTTGCTGAGAAAGAAGACTCACAATGATTGTCTGATCTCTACATGAAATTCAAGTGAAGAATTCTTCCACAATATAAAGAATCAATGAAGACTAGATGCATGAAGAGATGTCATCAAGCTTGCAAAAGTCTGATTGAAGTGATCTGTAAAGAAGAAAGAAGAATTGCTATCAAAAAGAAGAAATCGAAAATAAAGCATTGTGAAGCTCTACGCAGTTGAGGAAGCCTGGCATTGAAAGATAGTGTTCTACAATGAAAGAAGAAAGTTTTGCAAATGAAGAAAAGATGAACATTAATCGAATGAAGCTTTGATAGTTTGAGAGTCAAGAGAAAATCAATATCCAATGATTGATTCAATCCAAATTGAATAGAAGTTAACTATGATGAGTTAAAGAGAATTGATTGATCATCATACCCTAAAGAAATACTTCTAGAAGATCTTATATCAGTGCTGAAATGAGCTAGATCATTAGAAGTCAGAAAGAAAATTTCTGGACAATGAGGAGACTCATAGAAATGAGAAGTCGCCTCTTGATCACAAAAGCAAAAGGCCTGAAGACAAAATGAACAATGAGCGGACTCATGAAAAATGAAGAGCCGCCTCTTGATCACAGAAGCAAAAGGCCTGAAGACAAAATGAACAATGAGCGAACTTATGAAAAATGAAGAGTCGCCTATTGATCACAGAATCAAAAAGCCTGGAGACCAAATAGACAAAGAAGTGGACTCATTGAAATAAAGAGTCACCTCATGGAGACAGACACAAAGGCTTGAAGATGACATGATCGATGAGCGGACACATAAAGACGAGGAGTCGCCTCATGACAGTAGAAGTAAAAGGCTGAAGATCGAATGAACAAAGAGCAGACTCCTGAAGATGAAGAGTTGTCTCATGACAGCAGAAGCCAAAGATGTGAAGATAGAATGAACAAGAAGTCGCCTTATTGATATGAAGAGCGGACTCATGAAGTCAGTGAACAACATCTGGTAAATGCAAAAGCATAAAGTGTCGACTCCACAAGTCTGGAGCCGACTCCTTGGATATAACGACTATTTTTCTTAACGTTATAACGGACTGGATGTGCATTAATAATGCGCAACAACCTCTAACGGATGGAATCAATACAGGGGTTTATATGCAAGCTTGCAGCTGCATTTATATAAGTGATTGAAGACAAAAACAAGATTCAACTGACTGATCCACTGGTATACTCTGATATTCTTCCTATCATCAACCTGTGAGTTTAGATTGTAAAATCTACTCTTGCTAGAGAGTGTGTTAGTTACTTGTATACTTTTATACAGTTGTAATTGAGAGTTTGAGAGTTCTCCTGTGAAAGCAAAACTCTTGTAAGTTTGAGTGGAGTTTTGGACAAAACCACTTGGAGATTGAAGAGCTTGGTGAGGAGTTCTTGTGTATAGTGAGCTGAGCACTTTGTCAATCAGCAGCCCATTTGTAATAGGTGATTACATAATAGAAGAAGACTTCAAGGAGGTCTTGGGTTGATGACGTAGACCACGGGTTGTGGTTCCCGGTAAATCTGTGTGTTCTTTCTTATGCTCTGTTTTCTTTCCTTTCTCTGATTAGATAATATTGCATATAGATTGATCACTGTTACATTGCTTAGATTAATTTTAATTAATCTTAATTGTTATTAATTTTTGAAAAACCCAATTCACCCCCCTCTTGGGTTGCCTTTTGGACCAACAATTGGTATCAGAGCTAGTATTCATGTTTCAAGGCTTAACATCCTAGGAATAGATCCATGACAACCAATTTTGGAAGCTCTCTTGGAGAGGGTCAATCCACAAATTAACCACTTATATTCAATGGCACCAATTACAATTATTGAAAAAATAGAATGAGAATCTACATTCAATCGGTAGATTATGAACTATGGAGACTTATTGTAAGTGGTCCTAAAACTCCTACCTTCAAAATAGAACAAATAGTTGTCCCTAAACCAGAATCTGAATGGGATGAAGATGATCTGAAAATGCTACAATCAAATGCTAAAGCTATGAATATTTTGTATTGTGCACTTGATCCCAATGAATTTAATCGAATTTCCACTTGTGAATCAGCTAAGAAAATATGGGATAGATTGGAAGTCACACATGAATATACCAATCAAGTTAAAGAATCTAATATCAATATATTGGTACATAGCTATGAATTGTTCAAAATGAAACCTGAAGAATCCATCACTGAAATGTTCACTAGGTTCACCGACACTATTAATGGTTTAAAATCTCTTGAAAAGGTGTATCCTAACAATGAGCAGGTGAGGAAAATACTAAGGTCATTGCCAAAAGCTTGGGAGGCTAAGGTCACTGCAATCCAAGAAGCCAAGGACCTCAACACCTTACCACTAGAAGAACCGTTGGGCTCTCTAATGACACATGAGCTCACACAAAAACAACATGCCCAAGAGGATGAAGAAAAGGGTAGTTGCATTCCAATCCTCCTGCCAAGATGATGAATCTGAAAGTGATGAGAATGAAGATGAGATTGCTCTAATCACTCAGAAGTTTAGGAGATTCATAAAGAAGAAATGGAGAGGTGGAAAGAAGTATGAAGCCAAAGGAGAACCTAGCAAGGACTCCAACATAACATGCTACGAATGCAAGAAGCCTGGCCATATGAAGGCAGAGTGTCCTCTGCTCATAAAGAGAGGAAAGAAATATCAAGGAAAGAAGGCCATGGCAGCCATGACACGGAGTGATGATGAAGAATCAAGCTCCGAAAAAGAAACTGAACCACAGGAAGTGGCTAACCTATGTCTCATGGCTCATAAAGATGATAGTGAGGTATCTGATTCTTCCCAATTTACTTTTAATGAATTACAAGATGCTTTTGATGACTTACTTTGTGAATTCAGAAAATTGAGAATTAAAAATGGACTTCTTAAGAAGATGATTTTTACTCTTACTGTTGAAAATGAGAATTTGCAAAAGAAAAATGAAGTTTTGAAAAATGAAGTCTGTATCTTAAAAGATAAGGTTAAGAAAAATTCTCTTCAAAAGGACCTTTCAAAAGAAAATCACATTTTGCTTGATAAGGTTAAAAGCTTGGAAACAAGTCTTCATAGATGTGTAAATAGAAAAGAAAAATTGGATGCAATTTTAGGAAAACAAAATTGTTCACTTGACAAAGCTGGCCTTGGTTGTGATCCATTTAAAAGGAAGAAATTTTCAAAAGGCAGA
>CM065397.1:30757500-30832500 GCA_033060915.1 Euryodendron excelsum
TTTATACGTAATCATGTGCAAAAAGGTGATATAGAACTTCACTTTGTGTGCACTGATATGCAATTAGCTGATATCTTTACTAAACCATTAAGTGAAGATCGTTTTTGTATGACTAGAAGAGAATTAGGGATGAGTGACTCTTTATCCTAAAATGTGTTTGATTTGAGTGAAATTTGTGCTTTGAATGTTTAAATGTGTTTATCATTCATATGAAATGCTTTTCTTGAATTTATGATGCATTATATGATCATATTAAGACAATCTTTATCTCAAAACTTGAAAAAGATCATTTCATGAAATCCTTATGATTCACATGCTCAGTTTAGGTGAAAGAGTCGACACTTTATTTCATAGAGTTGGCTTATCATGACAGTAGACTTAAATCATTTCATTAACAAGGCATGTGTCGGCTCATTTAGTTCATGAGTCGCCTCATGCTTCGGGCCTTTATACTTTGACGAAGCCCACTTTACAAACATTCGAAATTTTCCTCTCACTCATTCATTCTCACTCTTTTTCTCTCCTATTCCACTGTTCGCACCAAAACTTAATCGTCACTCTTAACCATCGCAAATCTTAATCTCTTTATAAACCCTAATCGACCTCTTTCCATTCTCACTCAACCTTCCTTTCTCCTACAATGGCTCCCAAAACCTCCAAACCGAAAAAGATGTCCAAAG
Source organism: Euryodendron excelsum (assembly GCA_033060915.1). NCBI lineage: Eukaryota > Viridiplantae > Streptophyta > Magnoliopsida > Ericales > Pentaphylacaceae > Euryodendron > Euryodendron excelsum. Next base: position 30,758,181 of record CM065397.1, read on the forward strand.
CCCTAGTAGTAGTACCAGCTCCTACTTTAACAGAGCCAAAGAGAAAATCTAAAGGAGGGTCTAACAAAGACAAAGGGAAGCGGAAGAAGAGTAAAACTGGAGAAGCTTCATCCTCAGCAGTCCTGGAATGGAATGAACTATATTTTAGTGAGGGCAAGGCCCAGGAAAGATACAATTTGACTTTCTCTTTTCGAAAAGTATTCAATGGAAGATGGATAGACTATAAATTCTTTGATCATCACAAATTTGATTTTGGTACAAAATTTGGAAGATGGATGATGTTTACCCTGATTTGGTTGCTCATTTCTATTCAAATGCTGAAAGGAAATCTGGAGAAGTGTCTATCAAAAGTTATGTTAAAGGAATTACCATCAATTTGGATAGAGAAGTGATTAGACACAGTCTTGGAATCAGGATTAGTGGAGAAGTTTATAGAGATAGTGTTTCTAGAAAAGACCAATTGAAAGCCTTATATGGAAAAGACATGGATGAAAATGTACAACCCCTTGCTACTGATCTACCTCTTGAATTAATGCTTGTTCATCACTTTACCTGCACCATATTTACTCCCAAAACTGGGAAGTATGATTATGTTTTGAAAAAGGAGTTGTTCTTCCTATGGGCATATATAACTGATTCAAGAATAGATTTGCCTTTGTTTTTCTTGGATCATATATATAAGGCTACAATCTCCAAAATCACTTTGCCATATGGAGTTTTCTTGACAAAGGTTTTCAAGCATTTTGAAATTGATCTAAAAAATGAGATGAAGATAATCCCCAAAGCCATTAGTGATGAGTTCAATGAGAGAACACTCAAGAGAATGGGGTATATTCTCAAGAACAACAAATGGACTCCAAAGAAAACAGAAGGGGAAAGTACTTCAAAAGAAAAAGCTCTATTTGGAAGCACGTCGAGGCAAAGAAGCACAAGAAGATTATTGAGTTCTGAATCACAAGAAAATACAGGGGATTTGAGTTCTTTTATGACTCAAGTTATGGAAACTCTGGACAAATTGCATCACAAGGTAGATATTGCAAATACAAGGATGATGATTTTCAAAAGAAAAATGAGAGAACTCAAAAATGAAGTTCAAATATTGAGAAATGAGAAAGGGAAAATTATAGAAGAAGAAGAAGAGGAAGAAGAAGTTAATGAGGAAGAAGAGGAAGCATAGGAAGGGGAAGAAGCTAGGGAAAAGGACTCTTCGGCCACTGAATCTGAAGCTCACTAGAATCTTTTTTTCTCATTCTATTTATCCTTACCTCTATCACCTTTCCTCACCTCATATTTCCTCTTACCTCATCACATCCGTTTTCCTCATGGCCCTGTTATAACATCTTTTTTGTTTTAACTGATTGTTTTGATTATATTTGGCATACTTTTTATAGACATGATAAGTGTACAAATTTTGTAATCTCATCTTTTTGTAATCTCAATGGTTCCATCAATGAAATATCATTTTATTCTGGTATCAAATGTGATTGCTTTGATAACTTGTTTGTTCGATTCCCTATGTATACAATCTATTCTGCTTTGAATATTTTGTTTTTGCTATTTTACTTGTCTATCATTCTCACTCTATTGGTATCATTCTCATTCTCTTTTTGATGCATTGACAAAAAAGGGGAGAAGTATTGTGATATAGTTTTGAAAAAATTAGATATGATTAGCAAAATTATATTAAACAAGATAAATTGTCTAAGTTAAAAAGGGGAGAAGTATTGGAAGTATTGGAGCAAAAATTGATAAAATTATCAATTGAATATTTGGCAGAATTGGACAAGAAATGGAAAATTACTAAAATGAACATAAATTGTTTAATGTATTGGCATTAAATGAAAAGGAAATAAAATGAATTACTTATTACCTGATAAATGTCAAGCATGTTCTTAGGGAGAGCATCATGATTTGTTTCCCTCAAAATGTTTTTGAATTACTTGACAAAAACTTCCTGAAAATTGTTTTTGAAATGTTTTTATCCTCTAAGCATTATTTGCTTAATTACAAAACAAAAGGGGAGTTTCTTTATTGGTATGTTATTTAACTTTGTTCATTTCATTTAATCTTGTATGACCTTATTTTGCAAAGGTTTTGTCATCATAAAAAAATGGGAGATTGTTGACTCAAGGTTGACCTTTGTTGACTTAAGGTTAATTTTCATGTTGATTTTGATGATAACTAAACCCTGTGTTATTTTACTAATGAATCTACTTAGTGTGCAGATTAACAAAGTTCGTAATTTAGACTTAAAGTTCAATCTTAAGTCTAATGCATGTCAAAGAGAATACACAACAAATTCAAGATCAAGTAATGAATTCTAAGAGTTATGCAATGAACCAAACAGAGGATTAACGCCTATCTTTACTTCAAACAAATGTCTTACATTCGAAGGGATTGAAGGTGTTCAATTGAAGCTTTCATCAAAGTATGCATAGACTCAGTGAGTTTGATTTGCACTCAAGATAGACTGAAGGCTTCATCAAAATATGCAAAGATTAGTTGAAGAGCTGCAAAGATCAGTTGAAGATGAATTGATTGTTGAAGAGATTGAAAATGCTCAAGAGATGACTTCATCTAGTATGCAAAGATCAATTTAAGACAATATGATTGAAGTTGCTGAGAAAGAAGACTCACAATGATTGTCTGATTTCTATTTGAAATACAAGTGAAGAATTCTTATACAATATAAAGAATTAATGAAGACTAGATGTATGAAGAGATTTCATCAAGCTTGCAAAAGTTTGATTGAAGTGATCTGTAAAGAAGAAAGAAGAATTGCTACCAAAAAGAAAAAATCAGAAATGAAGCATTGTGAAGCTCTACGCAGTTGAGGAAGCCTGGCATTGAAAGATAGTGTTCTACAATGAAAGAAGAAAGTTTTGCAAATGAAGAAGAAAAGATGAATATTGATCGAATGAAGCTTTGATAGTTTGAGAGTCAAGAGAAGATCAATATCCAATGATTGATTCAATCTAAATTGAATAGAAGTTAACTATAATGAGTTAAAGATATTTGATTGATCATCATACCCCAAAGAAATACTTTTTGAAGATTTTATATCAGTGCTGAGATGGGCTAGATCACTAGAAGTCAGAAAGCAGATTTTTGAACAATGAAGAGACTCATGGAAATGAGGAGTCGCCTCTTGATTACAGAAGCAAAAGGCTTGAAGACAAAATGAACAATGAGCGAACTCATAAAAAATGAAGAGTCGCCTCTTGATCACAAAAGAAAAAGCATGGAGACCAAATAGACAAAGAAGTGGACTCATTGAAATGAAGACTTGCCTCATGGAGACAAACGCAAAGGCTTGAAGATGACATGATCAATGAGAGGACACATAAAGACGAAGAGTCGCCTCATGACAACAGAAGTAAAAGGCTGAAGATCGAATGAACAAAGAGCAGACTCTTGGAGATGAAGAGTCGCCTTATGACAACAGAAGCCAAAGATGTGAAAACAGAATGAACAAGGAGTCGCCTTATTAATATGAAGAGCGGACTCATGAAGTCAGTGAATAACATCCAGTAAATGCAGAAACAGAAAGTGTCGACTCCACAAGTCTGGAGCCGATTCCTTGGATATAATGACTATTTTTCTTAACGTTATAACAGACTGGACGTGTATTAATGATGCCCAACAACCTCTAATAGATGGAATCAATACAGGGGTTTATATACAAGCTTCCAGCTGCATTTATATAAGTGATTGAAGACAAAAACAAGATTCAACTGACTGATCCACTGGTATACTTTGGTATTCTTTCTGTCATCAACCTGTGAGCTCAGATTGTAAAATCTACTCTTGCTAGAGAGTGTGTTAGTTACTTGTATACTTTTATACACTTGCAATTGAGAGTTTGAGAGTTCTCTTGTGAAAGCAAAACTCTTGTAAATTTGAGCGGAGCTTGGACAAAACCACTTGGAGATTGAAGAGCTTGGTGAGGAGTTCTTGTGTATAGTGAGCTGAGCACTTTGTCAATCAGCAACCCATTTGTAATAGGTGATTACATAGTGGAAGAAGACTTTAAGGAGGTCTTGGGGTGAGGACGTTGACCACGGGTTGTGGTTGAACATCGGTAAATCTGTATTTTTTCTCATGCTCTGTTTTCTTTCCTTTCTCTGATTAGATAACATTGCATATAGATTGATCACTGTTACATTGCTTAGATTAATTTTATTTAATCTTAATTGTTATTAATCTTCAAAAAACCCAATTCACCCCTCTCTTGGGTTGCCTTTTGGACCAACAACTAGTGCGCCAGAGAATACAAGCATGTCATTCCAGACATATATTTGTTTTCTTCAAAGAAGTGGGAATTTGCAGGAATCAATATTTGAAAGCACTAGGTTCTCGAGCATTTCTATCTAGCATTAACAATAGACACTAAAGGAAGACTGGGACAAGCCAGGGCACCCAACATAACTTTTCATTCATCTAGCAATGCTAGTGCTATCGCATATTGGTCTCCTCTCATAAACGTACAAAGTTTAGAACACAGATTATGAGGAACTCAAAAATGAATGTGAGAGAGAGAGAGAGAGAGAGAGAGAGAGAGAGAGAGAGAGAGAGAGAGTTCTCTAAGAGTGGCATCCACATGATCAGAAAGGATGATCAAACAATTGCTCTTTGAATACTCAAGGCGATTTGGACGACCAACGAAGCAAAAAATGAGCCACACTCTTTCCTAATCCATGGTATCTATGATAGACTGTGTCGAAATACATTAGCTGCGTAACCGACCAAGAGAGAGGTTGGGGAGCTGTATGAAAAATTGGTTTCGTTCGCACCGTTAAACCTTACAAAAGTCAGAATGGGATCAGTCAGAGAAATAGTCCTTTGCTCAGTCGGGATTGGAGCAGGTCTATTAAAACAGGACCTTACAACGAGATGTAGACATTCCCTATCTACGGTTCAACTCCAGGAATTTTTCACAGTGGTGTCATGAAAAACCTTAAAGATTCATGGGGGTGGGGGAGTCGTGCCCTTAGGGACACACGAGCAATCCAACCCGTAGGATTTCCTTTTCCTCTTCCCATTCTTACTTCTGTAGGTTTCTCATAGCATGACAGAATTGTTCGATTATAGCCCAATGCACTGCTTGGGAGATTTGCGAGAACTCTTACCCATATCTTACCATTTTTTTGGAATTGTCCACTCATAGCATGACAGTCCTTCTACTTAAGGGTTTGAATTTTGGAATTGTTCGATTATAGAAGCCTTGAAACTCGTACCTTAGGCACCAAACATTTTTTCGCATTCTCTGCTTGCCCCCCGTTAGGTTGCGTGCTTCACTGCCATTTTTTAGGTCTATAGAAGCCCCTCACATCGCTTCTCTGCTTCCCGTTACTCTACTAGCTTCCCTTAAGACTCTCAAAGCAATGGTAGCTCCAAAAATTTTTGTTGGTGGGGTCGTACAAAAGTTTAACACTAAATCTCAATTTATATATAAGAAGTCTCCTTTTGTACGAGAACGAGAAAGTGTTGGTATTTTAATAAGGGTAATGTGGTTGAATGAGAGACATCACTTTAAAATAAAAATACTCATAATGATGGCTTTTGCTTACAAAAATGCTACTATCACATTATTCTATTTATATTTTCTATAAATAGTTTTTGAAAAAATAACATTTTTCTTTAAGAATTTGCTTAGCATAAAAACTCCATCTTATAGTATAGATGTTATACAATTCATGATAGCGTTGTTTAATAATACTCATTTTATATTTTCATTATAGTATTATATCAAATAACTTCCCTTGCGTGATTGAATCAGAATCAAATAATACTTATTCTGTATGATAAGAAACACCAACTTTGTGAACAGGACAACTTGAATATAAAAAATGCATGAGTGGATGAGATAGTGGTAAGCAGTGTTAAGAACATTAATAATAAATTGCACAAAATAATTTTTTTGTAAGTTCAATGGAGCAAATGCCCCACACTTCACAATAATTTCGAACTTAGATAGTGGGAGACTTTATTGCCTTTTTATTTTTTATTTTTTTAATAACGTGTGAGTTACTCCTTTATTCCTTGAATTGATGGGGGGCACAAATTTCTAATAAAATTATCTTTTAAAAAGATTAGTACTAAAAAATTAAGAAAGAATGCAAGGTTGATGGGGTCAATTGACATCATTGCCTTCTATCTAGCACCGCCCTCAAAGCCAACCTCAAGTGAATAAAGTTCTATGCGAATGGTACCATCTTTAGTTTATAGCAGAGGCAGAACCCGAATTTTGTTTTGGGGTGCCACAACAAAAAACATAAATTTTCACTTATTCATAACATTGTGTGTAATGCTATGCATACATAAACAAATTATGCATAATTCTCATACAAAATAATGTGGTTGAATTTAGGCCTTTCCCTTTAAATAGAACACCATAGCGATAACTCTTAATTGAAAAAAGCCATTACAACATCATTCTAGTGAGGATTTTTGTATTTTTGTTTGAGAAATAGTGTTTTTCATACAAGATTTTTACATTAAAACTCATCCAAAAAAAATATGATAACAACGTTTTCAAAATTAGTAAATGTTTTGGTTTGAAATAAGTGAATCACAAACAGTTCCATCATTTTGTACAAAAAGTTTTACTTGTACAGCATTACTCTTATTTTATTTTATGTTTTCTTTGCACGTATTTTTAAGTTCAAATATGAGAAATATATTAGAATGCCAGACCAAGTTTTTATATAGAAAATACAACTAGTTTCTATCTAGTTTCAACAATGGTGTTTAATACTTGTTTGAGGAGCTCTAGCTATTGTGGAAATAATGGTTGATGATCTCTAGCTATTATGGAAATAATGGTTGAGTGTCAACCTGAAGCCTTTATTAATTAGCAAGAGTCTTGCTTTCCTATGAGTGTCAAGCATAAGGTTTACTATGTTGGAAAACCTAAAATTTGTAGCCTTAAATCCAACTTCATCAAATTCCAAAAATTGTGCAGAGAATCAAATCAAATGACGTGACAGTGGTATTATTGTAATTGAGAGCTATCATGATGGGTATTTTGTTTGAATGGCTCTTACCCAACCACATCATTTTGATGACAAATTCTATATAATTTTTTCTGTTCGTATGACATTACGCTATTCCCAACAGTTAGTCAGGGTTTTCAAGGTTTTCTTATTAAAGTTTATCTGCAACAGTGTTAAATTTACACTACACACGGCCCTTGGCCTTGTTGACAAGGACACCACACTGGACTATGAGAGAGAGAAGAAGAAGAAGAAGGAATAGAGAATGAATTGGAAGGTGTTGTCAGTGTTTGGTGGTCTAGGTGATCATAAAGGAGGTGGTGATTTCATTTCATTCTCAAAGTGTTGAGATTAAACGTTTTGGTTACATTGGTGATGGCTGTGACGACTAAGGGAATTAAGCCTACTGGGTATAATTGCAACTGTCAATTGAAGTACGCATCAAGGCTGGTAAACCATGGAAAATTATAACCAAAATAGTAGAGAGAGAGAGAGAGAGAGAGAGAGAGGATGTGATTACATGGCAGTGAGTTGTCAATAGTTATGTTTAGATTGATAATTATTTCTAGGGTAATTGTTAGCACCCCATTTTGGCCACTCGACAATCTCCGGCCTGACCGAAAGCATCTCTAAAGCAACACTAGCATACTTAAGTGCAAACCAGATTTCCAGATCCAGTCCAATCAAACAACTGCCTTGTCAACCCACTGGGCCTAGCAGGGACAAAATGACTGAAATGCCCCTATTGCATTAGTTAGTTCAATCCAAATCGACGCTTCTTCCATAAGACGATAAGTCCATTCAAATTCAAAGCCAAATCCAGTTGTCTCGTCATTCGAGAAAGTTGATCCCTCATTGACAGTAAGACCATCCAATCCAGCACGACACGATCACCGAAAAAGTTTATCCCTTAGATCGATAAAGCCCCTTTCACACTCATCTTCAAAAAGTACCTAAGTCCCCAAGATGGAAGAGCGGTTCACTTCTCGTGTTTGGTAGCCCGTTAATGTAAAATGTTCACTAATTCGGCACGTTCTTTAAGAAAGCACAAACCCCTTAAGAACGAAAGATCGTCCGAGTCCGACACGACCTTCGAGAATGTTTATCCTTCAAGGCGGTAAGACCCTTTCAAGCCTGTCCACCGAGAAAGTACCAATTCGTTGGACAGAAGTCCAAACTAAATCCAAACCGGTCAACAGTTTGCTAGCCCGTCCTAGTGAAAAATGACTATTTTGCCCCCAGCAGGGTTGACACGTTCCTCAAGAAAATACCAAGTCCTTGGAAAGGAAAGACCACCTTCTAGAGCTATCCCTAAATGGTCCGGCATGTCCAGTGCCATCTAGTCAACCCCTGTCCTTTCCTGGAGGTCCCCCAGTCAAAATGATTGTTTTGCCCCTAGGCATTCAAATGCCCTAAGTAACCATACCGACTCTGGGAATCAAACAAGCAACACCCAGTCAACTCTGGTCAACTCTAGTAAACTTTAGTAAACCCCAGTCAACCTCGATTAATCTTGGTCAACCCTAGAACTCTCGGGATGAGGTGACCGCCATCTGGTCACTCTATTTAATCATACCGGCTCTAGGAATCAATCTGGCAACCTCCAGGACCCTTTCCAGAGTATTCCTTTCCATTTCTAGCCGAGCTCTATTGCTCGGCGCCTTCCCTTTTTGAACCAAAACCTCTTTGCTCCACTTCGGATGAAGTATGACCATTCTTTGGCTGTGCGCCACTATTAGTGGCGCATAACCCCCCAAAATTAACACGAATCGACCAACCACATATCCAACCTTTTTCAAACGTTCATTAATGTCTTGAGTGGTGCAAAACCAAATTTAAGCTGTATGCCACTCAATCTCCTTAAATTTGTACTATAAATACAGGCCTTCCCCCTCACTATTTTGGGTCAAAAAATTTACCCATAAATTATTTCACTCTCTTCTAGAAAGCTCTTGGAGCCCCCTCTCTCTCCCTTGAAGTTCGGTGACCAAGCTGAAGGTCCCAAAGCCTTAGCTTCCAAGCTCCACCAAAGGTTTGCCTCGCTGCCCGGAAGCTCCTGAAGCCTTCTTGAGTCCAAGCTCGAGCCTCCACCAAAGAAAGAAGGAACGAGACAAGGTAATCTCCATTTTACCTTTCTATACTCCCCCGCTTTCTCTTCTTCCTCCGAACTCACTTGGTTTTTTCTCTTTTTTAATCCCCTATCTTTAAACCCTCCTCTGTTGCATGCTTGGAATAAGAGGATGTTAAATCCATGTCGAGAGTGAACGAGAGGAGATTACAGATCGGGACTTTCTTCTTGTCCCTCATTTACTTCATGGTATGGCCTTATGGTCCTCTTGCAATGTGGTGATACCTAACCTTGTATGCTTCATGTCGTTATTATTGTCATCATGCATTTGCATTCATGTCATTTCTCTACCCCTTAAAACCATTTCCTAAAGTAGTTTTCTTAAAACCACAATTCTAGGTGGATCCTAACCCTTTTATGGTTAGGATTTTCTTAGAAAAGTGTGACATTTTAAATGACTCCCGTTAGCCTATATTTTCTTCTTTTCAAAAATCCGGTCTTGGAACGATCCTAGTCTTTTTATGACGAGGGTTGTTTCGAGAAAAGTGTGACATTTAAAAGGACCCGAAAGGTTTACATTTTTGGCCCCGTGCCTTTATCGTTTTTCGAAGCCACAAGCCTAAAGCAATTCTAGCCTTTTAATGGCTAAAATGGCTTTAGGCAAAGTGCGATATCCATTTGGATAGCTAAAATCTAAGTTAGGGTTTTGGACCCTAAAACATGTTTTCAAAAGACTCGGTTTTTTAACCATTTTCAAAACTCATATTTGTTTAACCATAGAAGTCCAATCCTAGAAAAATCCTGTTTTTACCAACTTGGAAACCTTCCAGTTTTAAGACAGAATCCTACCATTTTCAAACCCTTAAAACCCTCAATTTTCAAATCAATCGAAACTTTCCTTTTTCAAACTTTCCTTCTTTAAAATAACCAAATCAAAATCTTCCATTTCAAATCCCTCAAATCACTCATTTTTATAACCTTCCAAATTTAAATCTAATTTAACTCCTTCCATTTTGGAAACAATCCAAACTTGCCTTTTTCAAAATCAAATCAAACTTTCCTGGAAAGAAAACATTTTCAAACTTAAACTTTCCTAAAAAGGAAACATTTTTAAGTCTAATCTTTCCTGAAAAGGATACATTTTCAAGTTAAATATTTCTTAAAAGGAAACACTTTCAAACTTAAACTTCACTGAAAAGGAAACTTTCTAAAAATAAAAACTTTCTAGAAATAGAAAACCATTTCAAACTTTCAACTCTTTTAGACTCTTGTCCGAACTACGATTGACTTGATCCTCTTTAAGGAGGTACGTAGGCAACCTTCATGGGGTGCGGTCACAACCTTTTTAAAATTCCCAATTCCGTTTTTCAAACTCAACTCCCTCTTTCTAACTCTTCAAATTCTATTTTCAAAAGTTTTCTAAGTGGATAGTATTAAACAAAAGTAATCGGTGAGTCATAGTTAGGTGAGTAAAAGGTGATTAGACATATAAGTGAATCAAACACCATGGTCTAATAATAAAGCATTTTGATTAGTTGATAATATTAGTATTAGTTAATAATTTTGTGAAAGATTACTTTGAAAAGTTTTATTAACGCCTAATTTATGTCGAGTAGACCTTGTTGTTGTGAGAATTCTTAATTCATGAGTTGTAGGGAGGAATTTATGTCATCAGAAACAGAGACTAAAGCAAGTGTTGGATTCAAAGCAAGGGCGGGGTAGGATGATAGTCTTAGGACATCTTCCCTACACGTAACCAAACCCCAGACTTAAGAATTTTTATTTTAAAGACCAAAACCGGAGTCAATTTTCTAAAGGCCTTTCTAATATTTTTAGGATTGTCAAACAACCCTACCTTCTAAAACCCTCTCATGAGGACATTCTTTAAAAACCATTTCCAAAACCTAAGTTTAACTCTCAGGTTTTACTTGATGTAGATGACCTAGCACATCTTTAAATATGTTAGGTGGTAACTTCAAAGACCTTTTCAAAAAGCCCTAATTAATTCCATTTCAAAAATTCAAATCCCGTTGCATTTTTTCTTCTAGGGGGACGAGTTCTAATAAGAGAGCACCGTACCAAATTCCCCCTTCCGAGCCAAGAACGGCCCGGTGTTCGGAAATAGGGCACGGCAGTAATGCTATACAAAAATTTCATACAAAATTTATCTTCAGAATAATGTGGTTGAATAAGAGTCATTCACTTTAAAACAAAACAACTATTATGATTATGATGACTCTTAATTACAATAATACAACTGCCACATCATTCTAGTGAGATTTTCTTTACCAATTTTATGGAAGAATAGCATTTTCTTTATTTATAAAAGGGTGCTGGAAAGGCAATTGTATTTAATAAGAGTATTATTTTGGCATAACACTTGATAATCTTAATTACAAACCTCTTGATGTTTTCCCTGATCTCAATTCACTTTCCTCAATTTTTCTTGGAGCCCAAACTAATTCTTCTCCCTGTAATCCATGGTACCTTACATTTGAGAATGTATGATTAAAAACATAATGATGTGGGCCTGTTTTGTTGGACTTTTTTCAAGCTTTTTTGACTTGGTTTTTTTATTTTTGCTTATAAACAAAAAAAAAAACCAATATTTTAAAGCTTTTTTGCTCTTTTTTTTTTTTTTCTTTTTTGCTTATCTCATCTTGTTTAAAGCAAGAAAGCTAAAAAAATTTATCTTTTTTTCTTCTAAGGAAAAAAAAAATTAAAAAAAACTATACCAAACAGGCATTGTATATAGTTAAAAATTTATATACCTTCATTCATTTAAAAACAAAAGCCTAACTATGGTCCACATTCCACAAATACTACTACTGTCACATCTTTATGTATGAATTATTCTTGGATAGACAAATAATATAATCGTTGTCTTGAATCCTGATCAACTACACTGCAGCCTGTAGCTGTGCAAGTGTCCTTTTTCTTCCTCTGTCTTTGCATGGTTAAATTTACTTGAAATCTATATGATTGGAATTGCGTGCCTGGAGTGGCAGCCTCCCCAACCTGTTCCTTCGAGCTAGTGTTGCACTATGCCCACCAGCAACCTCTCCTTATCTCATTTCTTCATCAAACCCATAGTCATTTTTAGGAACTAGATGCGATCACTCTTCTAAACCCCAATCCCCAGATCATTAATGCATATCCATCCTCCATATTCACAATTCTCTGAGTAACCTTTTCTGCTTTCCTTCCTTCTCCTTAACCTTGTCTATTGTGTCAAGTTTCCTTTTCATCTCTTCCATAGCTAGACCTGTCAATATCACTTCTCAGTTTCCATCTTCCATTTCCATGGCCAATCTCGGCACTCAAGAACCTTTGCATATCAGCCTTTCCTTGGAAGAGAGCACTGCTGAATCTAACCCTAAGGCAAATCTTGTTTTAGTGGGGAAAAGTCTAGCCAACAGAATCCTTTGCAAATGGGGGGTTCTTAACATAATCAATGGAGCATGGAGAACAAGAGCTGGATTTACCATCTTGCCTTCGGGGAATAACATTTACGGTTTCACCTTTCAGTCGTAAAATGATCTAGAGAAGATTGTGGCACAATAACCATGGTCGATCAAGGGGAACATTCTAGTGTTAAGAAAATGGAAACTATCATAAACCATTGAAGAAATAGATTTTTCACTCAGCACTGTTTGGGTTCAAGTGCATGGCCTACCCTTAAGCTTCATGACGCTAGGTAATGGCAGATTGATAGGGGAAAAGATTGGGCACATCATTAATATGGAAGGCTTGGAATCTAAAACTAGCGTATTATCCAAATTTATGCGAATTCGAGTTTGGGTAGACATTACAAAGCCGTTGGTTAAAGGTTTCAATCTACCAAGGAAAGACAGAGAAACGATATGGTTTTAGCTCAAGTATGAATGGTTATTGGAATTTTGTTACAAATGTGGTTACCTGGGACACACTATAGAAGATTGTAAGCTTATGGGGGAGAGAAACTCACCTCTCTACTATGGTCCATTCCTTAAGGCAGAATAGAGCTTCACAAGCTTCAAATCTACTCTTAATAGGGGCAAAGAGTCTAGCATCTCCAGCTTCTAGAACACCATTTTTGTCGATGAAGCAAACCAGACGACGACGCGTGTAATACAACCACCATTAGCCCAAGAAGAGGGACCTTCGTACAAAAGAATGTCAAAATTTTCAAAACAGGTGGCAACAGGCCCGGACTCAACGCTCTATGCCTCTAAGAACCACTATCATGCGGTGAATTACAGTAGAGTTAGTACAATTCCATCCCTTGGCTGATGCGAATCAATAATTGGAATACAAAAGCAATTAGGAGGTGGAGCAGAGCGGGATCAAGGAGAAGGGTCAGAAGGAAGTGGAAAATGGTTTTGGCTCCATTACATCGGTGTCAAAGGGGAGGCCACGTAGCCCTAAATAGTCAAACCTGAGCTATTTTGTGGAGGAACCTTGAAATCCCAGACTCTCATCACACTTTAGGCTTGTAGTGCTTTCCTTGTTTGGGCCTTAATCAATCCCTAATGTCTAAGGAAGTAAGTGTTGTTCAATAAGACCCACCTGGTCCAGATGCAAGTTTATCAGTCATTTGTTGCAAGGATTTTGGGCCTACTCATCTAAATAGTGCCAGCAGCCTAATGGAGGTTAGCTTATCCAAAGTATTTGGAAACCTTCTCTCTCTCAAATGGAAGGCCCAGCCTCTTTTTGGATTGAATAACCCAATGAAGAAATTTCAAAAAACTGTTAACCGTCAAAGTGTGCGAGTCGATGAGGAAGCTGATGATGAAATCACTATGGACGAAACTCCTTTGCCAACTTCGAATGAGCTAGAGATGAGTAAGGCCAGAAGGTTTGTAACTGTTAATAGAAGGCTATCCAGAAGCAATCCTCAGGCTACAGAGAGGGAAGCAACCAAAGAGGAATGGTTTAGCATTCCAATTCAACAAGAAAGCATGGGATTGCAGAGCTCATACGGAGATGTGGAGGTAGATGTGGTGGATGACATGGAAGTGGTGCCTAGTACCTATCCTCAAGAGGAGGACCGAGAAAATTCAGACAAGGCGGTGGTGGCTAGCCTCAAACAACCACAAGCCCCATGTTAGTTCTCTCTTAGAACTGTCAAGTAGTGGGGCAACAATCCGAGCATTACGAGAGACTATAACAGCTCATCGCCCTTCTATTGTGTTTTTTATGGAAACTAAGAATAATTATAATAAAATAGATCATATTCAAAGACACTACAAGGAATTGGTCTTTTAGTGAGGAAACTATCCGTCGCTAAAAGTCATATATCGGTTGCTAAAGGGTTGTCCGGATCCTATTTTGCGACGAACATCCGATTCGTTGCCAATAATACATATTTAGCAACAAAATTGGTTTGACACCAAAACTTATTCATTTTGCGACGCAATGAGTCGTCGCCTAAGGGTTGACGCTAAATATCTGTATTTCCTCGCTAAAAGCCTATTATGAATTTTAGTAGTAAGTTTGTCGTCGCAAAAGAATATTTGACATTTAGCAACGATGTCTTCTGGTTGCAAGTTTGTCATGACAAAAAAATATTTGCCATTTAGCGAGGATGTCTTCTGGTAGCTAGCATGTTGTCGCAAAAGAATATTAGACATTTAGTGACGATGTATTATGGTTGCTAACTTGTCGTCGCAGAAGAATAATAGCCATTTAGCGACCATGTGTTTTAGTTGCTAGCACGTCGTCGCAAAAGAATATTAAGAGTTTAGCGACCATGAGTTTTGGTTGCTAGCACGTCATTGCAAAAGAATATTAACCGTTTAGCGACAATAAGTTTTGGTTGCTAGCGCGTTGTCCCAAAAGAATATTGAACGTTCAACGACCATGACTTCTGGTTGTTAGTATGCCGTTGCAAAATAATATTAAAATTTTAATTAGTGACGAATTTTAAAAAGTTTGTAGTTGCTAAATATTAATTTTAGCGACGAATTTTGTCCTTGCTAAAAGACATACGATAAAACCGCCATCCATATTTGTGGCATATATAGTTGTTTCGTTGGTAATAGAATTTTTTCTGGGTAAATACACAATATCTAAATTGCAATAATGGTTTATTTCTTGCTAAAAGTGGCTACTGCTACTATTTACTATTTTAAATTTTCCTTTCTGTGTATTCACAACCATACTATATTTACAAGCATACATCTATGAAAAAAAATATAAAGAAGTACTAAAAAATATCATAAAAACATTAGTGAAGTTTATAAATATTTCCAACATGTAAAGTTCAAATCCATAAAATTATACTCAAAAGTAAATGCATAGAGAAAAAAAAAAAACCTCAAAAAAGATTTAGTTGTGAGCTTCTCTCATCCAAGAAGCACAAAATTGTAATAATTATAATCCATTATCCAAAAGCACAAAAACAAATTCAGAACTTTATTAATCTCTATCCTGCAAAAGGTGTCGTAACTTAATTAACAATCTGCACATAAGAGAAGATATAAGAATTAGAACAAAAACAGGAGTAATGGATAACTAATAAACTAGAAGGTCTGCTACCCAAAAAAAAAAAAAAAATAGATAAACTTTGAAAGAGGGAACACTTCACTGATACTGTTACCGAAAAAAAAAATTTATAGGAGCAAAGAGAACAAGAAGTTATAAGCATAGAATCAAATAAGGAACCAAATAGGGAATAATTATAAGCATAGCATTTATCAGTATGATTGCATGTTGATAACAACCTCCAGTGTTAGAAAACAAGTCAAAATGTCCAATTTGTCAAAACACAATGCAGACCCGGTTTTTAGCCCACTTTACATTGAAATCTGAAAGTAGTGGAAGTTAATCACCAACCAAATCTTACATGGTTAGAAAGATATACGAGTCTATTTTCTAACAAAAAAAACGGAGCATGATTTGCTTTACTGTGGAGATAGATATGATTGTTTTACTAAAGCGTGTCATAGCTGCAAAGCTAGAAATTCAGCAACTCTGTTATTCAGCCAACTTTACATTGAAATATGATATTATTGGAAGTTAATCAGAAAACAAATCTTAGATGGTTGGAAAGATATACGAGTCTATTTTCTAAAAAAAAAAACAGAGCATGATTTGCTTTACTGTGGAGAGAGATATGGTTGTTTAACTAAAGAGTGTCATAGTTGCTTGTAGAGCTGAAAATTTAGCAACCTGCTTGATTTCCTAGATCCTTAATTTTTGGGTCACCACAAATTGTAGGCAACATGGTTTTCATCAACACCTCACAAAACCTCCCACATGAGCAATAAAAATTTTGCTGCTTTGATGATGTTGAGACAAACCTGAAACAATACGCAGTAATATGCTATACTCATTCTCTAAAACAATCCTCTCATACTCAATTACAATCTTAAGGCAAAAAATAAAGTACCCATATATCACCAAACTCTACCTGCATTGACATACCCAATCCGAAATCTAGATCATTAAAAATTTGTAGGACTAACCCAAATCGCAAATCATGTTGAGAGGAAAAATACATGTAAACCAACTCATTAAATAGGGTTAGTGAAAGAACTGAAATCAGGAAGCACATTTTAAGCAAAAACTCAAACCCAAATAAACATGAAATGGGGTTCTAAATCGAAAGCAAACAAATTGCGACCTCAAAAATAAACATCTTCATGGCAACATGCAAAGAAAGCAAATAGGAGGTGGTTAGAAGCATGTCAGTTGTATTCTAATATTGGGATGACAATTATGTCTCCTCACCGTATGAGCTGAAATGAGATATGTATATACCACAAATGAGTTCCATTCCAAAAGTATAATTTAATTTGGATGGTGTACTTTCAGCCAATTAAGGAGGAAAAAAAATTAATCTTAAGAAAAAAAAATTCAGTGCGGATGTGTATCTGAACTCTAAGAAAATATCTTCCTACATTTGGTCCAAGTTCTACCTACTGATAACAAGGCACATGCTTTTGTTCTAGTGATGAATGCCTAACATGTCCAACCATTTTGGAAATTACTTAACAACCATTTGCTCTTAGGTATTACATTGTTATGGTCGTGTCAATAGACCAACAACATGTTAATAGGAAGAAGGAGGCAAGTTTTCTCCATGACCTTCAAATCTAGGAACACAAGGGCAAGCTAGATAAATCAATAGATATACTTTGCCAAATGGCGTAAATGTTAAATAGAGATACTTGGCCAATGGGCATAAATGTTTGCGGTCACCATATTTTCTTATGAACATAATATGGGCAGATTGTAGTGCAGAACCATATATAATGAAAGACCCAATTCATGAGGCTGCTTTTGTCTCTCATCTGTTTTGGTCTAATTAGAAGCTCACTACATTGATAACTGCAATAACTAACTTTATAAATCAACTACTAACTTTTGACACCAACCAAAACAGAAATAAATAAAATAAGAGCTAGTAAAATTATTTTCATTAGTTTACCCATGGGATTTAAAACATTTTGGAGTATATGATTTACTTGAAAAGAAAATTCAAATTTGTAAAACATTAAAAGTTCATGAATTCCAATTCAATTTCAATCAAGTCAAACCAGTAAATAGCAAAAAGACCGATATTGACCAGTAAATCAATCATATATTCAACATGTAACTTACTATGTAAGAATTATAACTTCTATGTAGGAATAAATACAAATAAACATACATTTCGGATACTCCAATACCACATCCCTAAGCTCATATCTTAACGAAATGTGAACAAATGCCTACAAAAGGGGAAAAAAAAAACAAACAAAATCACTTCTCACTCTTATATATATACTAAATATTACCCGTGCCTACGGCACTCTTGAACAAAATTGCTAATCAATTCAACTGATTTTGAGAATGTTTTATAGGATTTTGTGAATGTTGTAGTGATTTTGGCCAAGAGAACAACAACGTGACGATCCAATAAAAAGCAGGACACACAAACATAAATATAAAATTATCAACTACTTCTATTGGAGCATGGTAAAAGATGTCATCCAAAACAACCCCCATTAAATTAAAAATATAGTCCAAATTGAAAGAGTGGAGTTGTGGCTTAAACTTGGGGTTTCTTGTTTCACTATGGGCATGATATATGTGTACTTACATATGGGCCAAAAAAGGAAATAACCAATCTTCTTCCAGTGAGCACTCCACCCTTCACCATCTTTTTCGTTTCTCCACCAAAGCCCACGGCCATAACACTTCAACATTACAAAATTTTGCAGTGTTGGATATCTTTAACACAACTGTGGAGTGAAGGTTGACAGAGAGAGTGAGGGATAGAGTGGTTTGGCCATGGTTGAAGTATAACAATAATTGGCCGATGTAATAGTACGTTATGTAACTATTGAAAACCCTAGTCGCCTTCTCATTTGTCACCAATTAAGAAGATCGATGATTAGTTACCCATAACGATTACAGACATAATGCGCAATGGAAAAGAAAACTCCCAAACTTATATTATAACTTGATCTCCAAATTATTGAATTGTACATATTGAAGATCAAAAAAATAACAAGTGTCATCCCAAAAGCTCTAAAAAAAACCACTCTATATTGCATAAGCCTAACAAACTGAAAACTTGTCCTTTTTATAGGTACTCACCTAGTAAGGAAATCAAAAACTGCAGTCAAATCTGGTGCTCAATCGTCAGGACACTGGATTTTTGTGTCCTGATGATAAACCGAAACTGGATATCCTCCCTTTCTGCTCGTCAGGACGGAATAATCTAGCGTCCTGACGATCTTTACAATTATTCTTCCCCTCGTTTCCGGGTGTCAGGACGATCCATCTCTGTGTCCTGACGATATCTGGGGCTGAGAATGACTTCCAATGTGGACGTCATGACGCTATTTTTGCGTGCTGACGATGTACTATCTTATTTTGAACTTTTCTTTCTCCAAATCTGGGAGTCAGGACGATCCATATCTGCATCCTGATGATATCTGGCCTTATTAGCCCTCTAATATAATTTAGATACACTACGGATAACCCAGATGTAATTTCAAATTTTGAACCATAAACTGAAGGCATCAGATAATCAAGACATACATCACAGGAGTTCATGATACAACCATTGGATAAAAGCATAAATGAAAAATTTACATAATAATGTACAAAAAAACATGAAGACAAAGTACAAATAAAAAAAGAAAAACTGAGACAATAATTATTTTTTGTATTTGCCAGATTGTTTGCCAAAAAACATGAAGAACAGAAGTGGAATAACCAATATACAAAGACGAAGTGAAAGTTAATTCGCATTGCTCAGAACCTAGTCTTCTCTTTCTTTCCCCATTTTCTTCCTTTTCGTTTCCGATCTTAACCATACAAAAAGCTCCTCAAAACTTGAAATGTAATATTAGATGATAGAATGTGCATGTATGTAATAGTGGGCAAAAACCAATAGGGATTTGCTAAGAAAACCACTCATCCTCTTCGTCTTTCTCACTCCTACACCTGATAACACCTATTCTTTCGAAAACCTGTGTGTTACTCACTAAGTGTGTATAGGTGATGAAATCCAGTAAAACCAATTTTTTTCATGAAAGTATTCAATGCTTTCTCATCCAACCTATATGCATATCAAAATATCACCTATTAAAGGAACAACAAATAAAAGAAAAAAAAATACATCAAACCAAAAGCAAATTAAAATCACTAAAAATAAAAACCTTCAGCACATCGAAGGAGATGGATCTCTAGAGAAAGAGAGAGAGAGAGAGAGAGAGAGAGAGAGAGAGAGGTTTTAAAAAGAGCATATCGGAGTGCAGCCTTGAGGAAGTGGCATAATGGTGAGGAGGTGGTGGCGGTGAGGCTCGACTGGTAGTGCAGCCCTGGTTATGCCATGGTGACCACAGGTAAGAAAGGAAGGAGACGATGGTCAGCTTTTGTATCTCTCTACTATCTATTTTTAGAAGTAGATCTACCCTAGGTAGTTGGGCTAAAAAAGAGGATAGGTTTGACACAGAGTGTGTGTGTGAGCTATGTGAGCCATCTATGGGGGTTCATGAGAGAGGAAGGGGAAGAGGGAGGCTGTGGTGGTCCTCAGCCATGTTGAGTTTAGAGAAGAAAATGCAGAAATTAGAAAGCGAGGAAAAAGGTTCTGACAATGGAGTTTTCTTGGTATTCGTTCTCTTTAGTTTGCATTTATGTGAGAAGACCCTCTTTTTTACTTTATGAACAAATTAGATTGTGAAAGACACATTTACAATTTGAAAACAGTAAAAAACAGGGAACCAACTCAATTCCATTTCATGCTATAATTCCAGTGACATTCAAATGTGGGATCTATTGCATACTCTAATTCCATCTTAAGTTCTTAAGCATCAACTCATTTAAAAGCTTAAGTTATTAAGAAATTAGCCCAACAATAAACATCATGTGATGCAACTGCTCGAAATAATTTACTTCAAGTTCACAGGCTAAAATAAATTACCAGGATTAGTTAAAGGTCTGATGGCAAATTGTTGTTGCAACAAGGCTAATTGAGATTGCATGTAAGCCATAACTTCTACCTATTGCATCTCTAACAATTGAAATTTCTCTTGTAGCTCTTCAATTTTTTTTCGTGCCTCTGCTGCGTCCCTTCGAGCCTCTTCTTGACTCATCTGAGCCTCCGTAGCATCTACTCTAGCCTGTTTAACATCTCTCATAAGCTGTGAGCGAGTGGGTAATCCAGATGATAATGAGCTAGGCTTTGGACCAAGACCTAAGCCAAGTATATATCCTGATCTTGGTCTAAGGACCTTTTAAGAGAGCAGTTCATTTGACAATGGACCTGATCTTGATGCGATAGCTTCCTCATGAGCTTCACATAGGTTGTACTACAAACACCATGTTAAAATTAAGCATACTTACATTTACCTGCAATGAACATGTATAATTGATAAATTGAAACAAAATTTTAAGTTTCTACCACTTACATATGCAATCTCTGAATTTGCATCCACCCATGCATTTTTCTTTTTGCTAAAATGAGTCTGTTTCCACCTTTGAGGGAAGTCAGGATCCACCCCAGTTTGTTTTTTCTATTACATTAGTATTGTGAAAGCAGTCATATACATGACATATTATGTATAATATGATAAATTAATCTTGTAAGATAGAAACACAAAAAACATACCAACTCAATTGCAACCTTGTAGTAAGCTTTTGAACCTGCAACATGATCAACCTTTTGCTTCGATTTATTCATTTTATTCTTTTTGCACTTCACCTAAATTTACAACAAAAAATTAAGTAATGCAATTACATCTACATAATAAGTCACAAATTTGGCATTGTCGATATACTTGACATCTATTGACACTGTACTATCAACCATAAATCTAACATTTTTCATATAATTCAAATCATCGATCTTAATAAAAAATACATGTTAAATAAATTGTCCAAAAAGAGGGGCTGCCCAGTTTAATAAAACAGAGTACAGACCCTGTTTTCTGGCCCACTTTACATTAAAATCTGAATCTACTGGAAGTTTATCAACAAGCAAATCTTATATGGTTGGAGAGATATATGAGTCTATTTTACAACAAAAAAACGAAGCATGATTTGGTTTATTGTGGAGAGAGATATGGCTATGAAGAGACCTTGTTTTCCTGTGTCCTTTAGCCACTCCGCCTCTTTTCATTTTCCTTGTTCTTGCGTGTGTTTTTTCAAGAGTCTCATAAATGTTTTTCATGTTTTTTTTGTCTTCTCCATAAATGGTGGTAGTCAAAGATTGATTGTCTTTATAATAAACCAAGTGTGCTTGTGTGTCTGTCAAACTAACTTGCTTTTCCAACAGATCATACAACAATTAAAGACATAATGTGAAACTAATGGTTTGACATGGCATAATCTCAAACTAATGGACATTAGAGGATCTTTCCATCAGAGTCAGTCTATGTTTTCTAATGATTCAGAAGCATTGTAGGATTGTTTATTGAGAGTAATTTACTTAAGTTGTTCAATTTTATAAGATTCAATCATCAACTAGCCATAAACTAAGTCAAACATGTATAACTAAGACAATTTCTGTTCTTTTACATGTAACCCAAGCAACACATATTTGAAGTTTACAATTTGCATTCATACCTGATGATTGGGGTCTTGCCATAAGTTGCATAAATATATCCAATCTTGCTCCTTTATATGTGAGGGCCGGTTTGCTCACCCTTCTTCCGGTGTTAGGTAAGACTCGAATTTCTTCTTTAATCGGGAATGATTGTCATTATATCGCGCACCCATGGCTCGTAATATTTCTTCATCTACATAAGATGCTGTAGGAAGTTCGAATCTTTCCTAAAATTTGACGAAATTATAATATTAGTTTTGTATTTAACATAGAAATTTCATGTAAACACTACTATAGTAGAGTATATAGTACTTACTCGAATGTGTTCAATCAACCTCTCTTTCGCATGATCCGGCACTTTTTCCCATTTCAAAGCCGGCAAAGGAGCAAACTTTCAAACAACAACCCCCAACTCTGTGGTATACCTCGTCAAGTCAGTAGTAATTTCACTAGTTGGTTTTCTTGTTGCTCTAGAGAAGCCCAACTTTATCTGCTCCCCACTGCCTCTAACCTTCGCTAGCTCTAGACCTTTTGTTTTTCTTGGTCCTTTCTTTGAAGTTGATATGTTTGTTAAATCCATACACATACATACACTTTGTATTAGTAACTACCGAATGACCCGTGCCTATGGCACTCCTAAACAGACATGCATTTACTTTTAACATATAAATGTAAATTTGAAAATTTATGGATCAAAACTGCGTGAGTACATTTGTATATTATTCTAAAACATTTTTTTAAAGATACATCTGCTCAAAATCCCAAGAAAACATTTTTTTTAATATTGATCAAGCAACCACCCAACCATGTAAGACAGTTTGTATTTTGAAAAATTTTGAATAAAAAACAAATAGTTAGTCACCTTGAAAATGCAGAAAACAAAACTAAGCAGTACGAAAAAATGAATAGAAATTAAATTAGACTTAAATTTTGGTTATTCTCCAAATGAATCAAAGCAACTTCTATCCATGAATTAGGCTTAAATGTATTTTATTTTTAAATGATTTCACTCGTATGTGACATGTATGTAATGCAAGCCAAAATGAGTGTTGAGTGCAAAATCGTGGGAAGACAACCACCTGAATTTGTGTGCATGTGTGGCAGAAAAAGAGAGAGTTCAAACAAAAAAGTAGGGGAATATAGGGAAAAATAAGAGAAACTCTTATAGGCTCAGCTCCTCGTGATAAATTAACAGGGTATCCACCAATTTTGTGCCCTAAAAATTATAATTCAGAAGCAAACTTCTCGCAGAAACCGAACCCCAAATTTCTCCATGCCTGAGTAATGCGCTACTTTTGGTTCTTCTACAAATTTTGCTTCTTGTTCGTTTAATCAAATGGGTGACAGAAAGATATTTTGTAAATTGCAAACCACAATAAAGATACAAGATAAAAGAGAATACAGGACAAATAACAAAGAAAAATAGTGAGACAGAGAGAGGGTTTCAATGAACAAATAGAAATCAAGTTAAGCAAAATACAATATTAAGAACATAGAAAAGACAACAAACGTCCAAGGGCCACATACACAATCAAACACAGATCAAAAATCTCATTAAAAATACAAAAAAATATAATAATAACATTTGTAAAACTCAAATGCCGTAATTATCAGCTTACAATCTGACTTAATTCTTCGACATTGGAAAATTGAATACTTGAATGAGAATCGTTGTTAGCTGATGCACAGCCAAATCTCTCTTCGTGGAGATAGAGTTCGCAAAGTGATGGTTAAGGACGAAGGTAGCCATGGTGGTTTTGTTGGGTTAGACATGGGAGTGTGGGACCACTAATGTGATATTCCTGAGCGAATGTGTAAAAGGCGTAGAAAATGGACTTGAGCCTTTGATCGAAGTATCTCATATGTTTTAAACGTTTAGATCAAACTTTGTTTGTAACACATTTTCAACCGTTCATCTAAGCCATTCAATGAAAATGAATACAAAATTTATGTCACGTAGAGTAAATGTCCCATCAAATCTTCAAAAACTTAGCTACTTTATTATATAAATGTGCCAAAAAAAATGTTTTCAATAATCAATAAGTGGATATTTTTTTATCAATTTATGTCATATAAACATATTCATTATGCTATAACATATACCAGTTGTCATGGATGTGCTCTGTTCCATAGTCTCGGATGACTGTGGATTAATATATGAACTTCGCTCTACATCAGGGGTCGATCCTAACGATCCTTCAACTGCAGGTGCTGATGTAGTCAATCCTCGACCTTGGCCTCGACCTCGACCTTGTCTTCTAGTTGACATTTGTAATAAGTTTTTGTACAACAGTTATAATTAGTTTAACAATAATTGCTTTTATGATAATAAATTAAAGAAAAAAAACATGATAAGTCTACACGTACCTCAGATCAATCAAATTTGAAGAGTAATATGAAAACCACTAATTATTGATACATAACAAGCTATACAAGTATCACAAGACTAAAAAGCTTTAACCAATATCGGTCCATTTAATTTTACAAATTTTGAAAAGACATTTTTGCAAAAATTTAAGTAATTCACTACTATTCAGTGTCACTATCTGTTGACATATTATCTCCCTCTGTAGTATCATCAGTAGAGTACTCAACATCATGCATTTCACTGTCATCGTTTATAAAAGAATCTTCATCCTCTTCTTTCTCCTCGTCACTTGGTATGGTATTGATATCAACATGTACCAACTCCATGTCATCTCTGTGCATCATTATGGGTTGATCAATAACCTCAACTGTATTGCCAAATCCATATGACTCGTCCTCTTGGTATGGCTCATGTTCCTCGTCCTCTTCTTTTTCATGTTCTGGAATGTCATATACTACTCGAGGAAATATCTTATGTAAAACTCGCCAATTCGCACCATTCCTCGTGTCACTCAAATAGAAAACTTGTTCTGCCTGAGATGCTAGTATAAAAGGCTCATCTGTATACCATGTTTTTGTTATGTTGACACTAACAAAGTGGTGTTCATCCACAAGTACACCAGATGCCCTTCCAACATCCCACCAATCACACCTGAAAAGGGTAACACGGCTTCTACCTAAATATGACAACTTAATAACATCTGTAACGACACCGTAAAAATCAATACTCTGCCCTTAATGGTCACCCTTCACAACTAGACCACAATTCTGGGTATTACGGCGATTCTTGCGTTCTTGAGTATGAAACTGAAGCCCATTAATTATGCAACTACTGTATCATGCCACTTTAAGATCAGGACCCCGAGCCAAATTTAGAAGTTGATGGTCTACACCTTCATAGCCTTCTTTCCATTGTTGTGTCACCTAGTTTCATATGTGAATAAGATTAACGTACAAAAATATATATCATTTAATTATGGCATATAATGGGAGGGTAATTAAAATGCACTGAAATGCTTCACATGACTTATAATCCTTACCCGTTCTAGAAACCATGCTTGAAAATTCTCTTGATGCCTCTTTTCTACATTTCAGTTGCTTTCTCCATTGAGCTCTTCCTTATGTTTCCTATAAAACATGACTTGCACTTACATAGGATATGAATTTTGGGAATGAAACTCAAAAACTGAAATTAAACCCAAAGTTTTATTTGTAGTTAACTCACTCTATATAGGGGTGTATTTCCTCACAGTTGTTCAGCACATATGATTGAACTTTGGCTAGATCTTCCAAATTAAGCTCCTCACAACGTGCAGCTCCCAATCCACGAGCAGTTTGGGCAAATATGGGCATTCCTTCAGCTTGCTCAACTAATGGATCTCCTTCGTAGTTTCGCTCTGTTATATTAAATCTCGTTTCAATCCCTTCAAAGTACATTGAACAGAAGTTCATGCATTCCATACTAATGTAACCATTAGCAATGGATCCTTCAGGACGAGCTTTGTTACGCACATACTCCTTTAGAATTTTCATGTAACTATTAATGAACATATCAATACACACAATCAGCCCACTGCACTTTCAAGACGAATAGTAAAATGTAAAGCTTTTAGAAGTATTTGTTAATTATGATAAATACCTTTCAAAGGGGTACATCCACCGATATTGCACTGTTCCAGCAAGCAGTGCCTCATCTACTAGGTGAATTGTTAGGTGGATCATTACATCCAAAAAACCTGGTGGGAATATTTTTTCCAACTTGCATAAGACAAAAACAATGTCATTCTTCAGTCGTTGTAACATATCTAATTCAATGTCTTCGATGTCAACTCTTTGAAAACTAAACTTATCTCAATTAATGTCTTAGACACATCCTTCTGTAAATATCTACGAAGTGGAATAAGTTGTTGTAATAGGACATGACAATCATGACTTTAAGTCTTGTTATACGACAATCGCTGACACTCACACATCGAGAAATGTTTGAGGCATAGCCATCTGGAAATTTTACTGAACTTAGGAACTCACAAAAACCTTTCTTTTCGGCCGGGGAGAAAGTGTAACATGCAGAAGAGATGTATATTTTCTGATTCACATGCTTTGGATGTAGCTCAGGCCTTATCCCCATATCTTTCATATCAAGTCGAGCCTTATATGTGTCTTTTGTTTTTCCTTGAATGTTCAATAAAGTTGCGATGATACTATCACATACATTCTTCTCAATATGCATGACATCGAGATTATGGCAAATCTTGAGGGTTTTCCAGTAAGGCAATTCAAAGAAAATGCTCTTCTTTGACCAATTCAAGTAAGTAGGAGACCGTTTTCTTGTTTTTCCATGTTCATCTACCTGCCCATATGTTGGTTGCACCACATTTTCCAATTGTTTAATCACATCTTATCTAGATAATATTTTTGGTCTCTGCCTACATTCTACCTTACCATCAAAAGGATGATTACTTTCCTGTAAATAGTAATCTGTCGGTAAGAATCAATTGACGTAAGTGTTGATAAGATGCATCTTCGTTGCATGTCGGGTAAGCTAATGTCCCTTTAGTGCTCCAACCAGACAACATTGCATATGCAGGGAAGTCATGAATGGTCAATACCAATGCAGCATGAAACTCAAAATTTTGGTCACTAGATGCATCATAAGTCTGAACACCTGTATCCAAAAGTTCTTTTAACTCATTTATCAACGGTCGTAAAAACACATCGATGTCAATTCAAGGTGCCTTACGCCCAGGAAAAAGAGTCATCATGAAAAATGGATCCTTTATACATTTCCATGATGGAAAATTATATGGGACAAGAATTACTGGCCACATACTGTATGAGGTACTCATGTTTCCAAATGGATTGAAACCATCACCTGCCAACCCAAGCCTAACATTATGAGGATCACTAGCAAATGAATTGTGTTTTTTGTCAAAGTCTTTCCATTGTTCAGAGTCTGCAGGATGACGCAATACTCTATCTTCCTCGATTCGCTTGTCCTTATGCCATCTCATATCTGCAGCTATCTTCCTTGAGGCAAACAATCTCTTTAGCCTTGGTATCAAAGGGAAATATCTCAATACTTTGTGAGGAACCTGCTTACCCTTCCCCTTTTTAAATTTGTACCTAGGTGCTTTACATGAGGGATACTTGTTTGCAGATTTATACTCCTTTCAGAATAGTACGCAGTCATTCTTACATACATGTATCTTTTTATAGCCAAGGCCTAGGTCTCGAACAACTTTCTCAGCCTCATCATGGTTTTTTGGGATTTTTGCCCCAGAAGGAAATGCATCCTTCAATAGCTTAAGTAACATTGTTAGTGACTTGTCACTCCACTTATTAATTAACTTTATGTGAAGCAACTTTACAATAAAAGACAATTTAGAGAACTTCTGACAACCTCTGTAAAGTTCTTGCTCGGTATCGCTGATTAACTTGAAAAATTTATTCATTTCTCCATTGCATCCACTAGGTATATCAAGACCATGGCTCTCAGAAGTCACCCCTGCCCAATCATTTGTGAATCTTTCACAAAGCACATCATCTAGTATTTCTTGCATGTCATCCACACCATTGCCCTCTTCTTCAACCATAGGATCATTATCATTGTCATGACATTCATGATCATAATTTTCCCCATGATGAACCCATCAACTATACCCAGCTACCACCCCCCATGCAAACATATGCTCCTCAACTTCATCTGGAGTCATCTCATCGATATTGTTGCATTTAATACATGGACATGGTATCGTAGTTTCCCCAGGTTCGATATGATCAGTTGCAAATTTGAGGAACTCTCTTACTCCTTTAATATACTGAGGGTGCCCTCTATTATGAATCTCCATCCAACTCTTATCCATCTTCAAATCCATATAATGCCAACATATCGTTACATGAATGAATGAAACACATTACTATTAATGATGTATATATGTTATTTATAATAAAAACGATAAGAGAGAAACAAGGGATATGAAATAAATTAAATACTTAGAGCATGGTAGTCAGACAAAAAAAATTGGTGGTGTCGAGTACAGCCGCAAGAGGAGTGAGTCTTGGGCAAGACATAGATTTTATGGATTTTGAACTAATTATAATAAATTTTAAGGAAGAACATAAGACAAAGTGGGCGTGAGATTTCAAATTTGGTGTGGGATTAGCTACCAGATCAAAAGAGATTACTATTTTTCTATAACATTATCTTTGTTTAATTGATGACTAATAATTTATATCACTTCCGTTTAATATGCCATTCACAGAACATAATTTGTCTTTGTTCTCTATGATTAGGAAGTCTAAAGATTTGTCTTCACCCAGTTGACATGGATATAGATAAATAAATAACGTACTATTTGTGCTAAAAAACCTATATATATGTGTGTTATAATCACAAATGCTGCACTTAATTTGATGGACATCAGATGTTACTAGAAGCGTCATCTTCCCAGAGTCCAAAGAAAATTAAAAACGCCACATACATTTTACCACTTGTCACATGCAGACCAATTCAATTGCAAATATCATATAAAGCAGGAAAATTACTAAAGAAAAGGGGAAACTGTGACATGAATGGATCAGGTAATATGAATTAGGTAATCATTTACAAAAGAAACATAATGTCACATGAATGGGTTCAGTTTCATTCGGATTCTAAATCATAAATCATTGGATTCAATTAAAAATTATAAAATATAATGAAGCATATAATATTGATAGGGATAAGATAACAATAATATTATCGATGTAGGTTAAACTTATAGCAATTCATGAATGAATTAATGAAAACATTACCAGTGAAGCCAACCAATTTTCACAAAACAACGTACAAAAGGAATAAACAAACAAAATATGGGGCCTACAGTAACTAATGAAGGGTCGTTCGGCTCAAAAGCTAGAACCCTCCAAATAAAATAAAAAAATAACAAAGAAATGTGAAAAGCTAGAACCCTCCACCAGCACTAAAACCCACATCACACATTACAAATCTCATTAATAAGATGAAAAAGGAAAAAATTTGTGAAACTCAAAAGCCCTACTTTTTATCTTACAATCTCCATTAAATTTTTGGCTTTGGACATGATCGAGAGCCAACCTATCCTGAGTTGAAAATTGGTCCTTCGGCTCTATTGATGGGACAGTGAACAAACCTCTCTTCATCGACATCAACCGACTCAGTGAACAGGGACATGATCGAGAGCCAACCAGCACCGCCACTACTACCCTCCCGTCCACTAGCACCGTCCTCCCCTCGGTGGCCATCCGTACCACCCTAAAACTCGACTCATGACCAGCCAACACCCAAATACAGGGAGAAAACAAAAAAAAAAAAAAAAAACAAAATATAGAGAGAGTGAAGCACTTACGGTATAGAGATCGGCGGTGGCAGGATCATTAACTCCTCTGGTGGTGAATGAGAGAGAGAGTGACAGATCGGCAGCCAGAGAGAGTGGCTCTAGGGAGAGAGTGCAGGAAATTTCTGA
This sequence comes from Euryodendron excelsum, assembly GCA_033060915.1. Lineage (NCBI taxonomy): Eukaryota > Viridiplantae > Streptophyta > Magnoliopsida > Ericales > Pentaphylacaceae > Euryodendron > Euryodendron excelsum. The sequence goes on from CM065397.1 coordinate 30,788,118, forward strand.
GATAAAGGCAAAGAAAGAGCGGGAGATGACTTTTTACCTGTTGCAGCCGCACATAGACGTATAAATGATATACGTACAATTAAAATTGAAGAATATAATAACATTGTTAAATTGAATAAAATAAAACCCTACAAATACAAATAACCTAATTTAATTTAGTCACTGTTTGGAATCATGTATTTTTGTCAATTGGATTTCAAACTAGCAAAGAAAAGGATTTCTAAGATAATCCCATTTTTGTGTTTGGTATGAATTAACGGGAATTAAAAAAATAATTTTAGTTATTGATATTTGTTTAATAACGAATCGAAAAGCAAAATATTTTGATGACAACAATGCCTATATATTAAGCTACTCAGATAATTAAAAAAAAGAAAATAAAGGGAGGGCAAGGTTGTAACTATCTACCAATTAAGAATTAATTATTTCCAATTCACATGTAATTTGACTAATCGCCAAAGGATTTCAAGGTATTTAATTTTTCTTTTTCAAATCCCACCGAATGAATCCTATTTTAAATTTTATTCATTGAAAACATATGAAAGTGGATCGTTCCAATTATAAAACTGACCGGTTAGGTTGACCCGCAAACAACTCAAATGGATTAGTTGTTTAGTAGTTACTTTTTGTTTTAACCCGGTACATAAAGTACTTTGGTTTTATCGGTTTGGAGTCGTTCACGGGTCTGGTTGGATAGTGACCCGCTATCCGAACCGCCAATCTCGGGTTCAAAAACAATGTAACCCATTTCCACTTGGTTTGGTTCGGGTTGGCCAGGTTTGGGAATGGCCTTAGGGGTGTGTATGGGTCGGTTTGGTTTGGGTTGATGGCTAACCTATAACCGAGCCATTCTTCATCGGTTCAAAGATTGGTTTGGGTCGGTTCCTAAGTTATTCCCCAGCCGAGTTGGGTCGGTTTAGCTTGTACAATTGTGAGTTAATCCAGTACAGATATGGAATGTCCCAAACAGACGCAACAAGGTCTGATAATGGTGTATTTTCCTTCATATTCTATTTCTTCATTCCTTCCTACATGACTTCGTAGAACCCGTCTAAGTGATGTGCGCAGTACAAAGTTCATGATGCAGAACTCGTTTGGTTTATCCTATTAACTCGGCTCATCCGAAATAAGTATCTTCCAAATTTGAGAATCCCAATGATATTGTCTTTTCTTTTTTTTGTTGTTAGCCCATCCAAACCATAAGACAAATGAAACTTCAATTACTTTGTTTAATCTAGAGCAGAATGAACAATCATTGAATATCTGAAATTTTGGAATTGTTCTCCCTTCCCAGAGTTCATTCTCCGGGGAACTCCGTTTAAATTATTCCGGTGGATTTCTTACAATCTACTTATTTTATGATCTCGTTGGAAATCATATAAAGACAATTCTTATTTAATATAGCTATTTGCGCAAGTATTTTACGATTAAGAAGTACCCGTCTCTTGTACAAATCGTGTATTAACCTACTATAACTATATGATACCCCCCTTCCGCGGCCCTTGTTTCTTCAGGTGGAACTCCAGGTTGAGGAGTTACTTGGAATGCTGCGAAGATATCAGTCGCTTTGGTTTCATAGTGAGGAGTATAATAAGTCAATTTGTAATCTTTAACACCAACTTTGAATCCAACACTTGCTTTAGTCTCTATTTGTGGTGACATAAATTCCTCCCTACAACTCATGAATTAAGAATTTTGATTCAGGGGGGAAGGCCTCGTCGAGTTCTTAATAATAATCGAAATATTTATTCGGATAAATGACAAAACCAATTTCTTTTTCTAATGTTTCAAAATACTCCATTCCTTTTATTTATTTTTTCTTTTTTATGATGATACTTTTGAAAAATGAACTTCATTAATTGATTCAGAACGCCTGTTCCTTGATAGTATGTATCGATACTTTCCAAGTTAGAAAAAAGGAGGAATCACTTGATTTCGTGGATACAATAATATATATTTCTATAGACTAGATATCATGCAAATCCTTCCTATAGCAATAGAACTTTACTCCATTTATTAGTATCTCATCAAATTTGAATATTTTTTTATTAGTTCATTGTATGAACATGTTGTTTTAATATTTTTAACATATGACTCTAAATTGCAATAAAACAACTACATAAAATGAATGTCCAAGTGGGTTGAGGTGCTTGTCTCTAGCACCAATGACCACCCCTGTTATGGTGAAATTCCTTGAGGAAAACGTATTTTCACGTTTTGGCATGACCCGCGCCATCATTAGTGATGGTGGTAAGGATTTGTGCAACAAGCCCGTCAGGATTTTCATGTGCAAAGACGGGGTTTTGCACAAAGTTGGTACCCCATATCACCCCCATACGAGTGGTAAAGTGGAATTGGCCAATAAAGAGATCAAGCAAACCTTACACAAAACCGTGAACCCCACATGTGAAGATTGGTCTGTACGACTAGTTAATGTGCTTTGGGCGTACCAAACAGTGTACAAAATGCAATTACTAATGTCTCCCTACCGGCTTGTCTATGGCAAACCTTGTCACCTCTCGGTTGAGTTCGAACATAAAGCTTATTGGGGCATTAGACAGTTCAATGAGATTTAGCTAACATCGGAACCCTTTAAAAACTCCAATTATCTTAATTGGAGGAATTGCAAAATGATGCGTTTCAAAATGTCTGCATTGCTAAGGCTAAAATGAAGATCTTCAAAGACCGGTATATCTCGATGAAAGACCTTCCATGTTGGTCAGAAGGTCCTCTTATATAGAACACCCATTGCATCTCTTTCCGGGTAAGGTTTACAGCAAACGGAGTGGTTCTCTTCTTGTATGGGATGTTGCTTCCCATGGGGCCATCAATGTTTATAATCCTGATACAACCTATGAATTCAAGATCAATGGGCATCACCTGAAACCCTATGTTGAGGGTTTTATGAGAGAAGTGGAGAGTCTAGCTCTTCATGACCCACCCCCCTTACGAGCAGTTCCCGTCCATCTCTTCTTTTTGTTGTATCTTACGTTTTCACATTTGTTTTTTTCCTTTATTTTATTTGTTATAGTTTAATTTTTTTGGTGTGTTATGCCGTATCTACCCTTTCTTGCTTGTCTTCACGCCCGGTAGTCCATGCTCGGTTCCCATGGGGGGAGGGGGGGTTTTGTATTTTTTTTTTTTGCGTTTTTTCTTCTTCTCTTCCTTTCTTTCTGTACTTTTCAGCATGGAGTCAGTTATACTCTCGGAGCGTCAGGATGCCCATGTATCTCGTCCTGACGATCCGAGAGCTTATGCCCAGAAGAGTAGTCTTTGTTGGGCAAAGCGTCGGAACGCCCACGAGTCTCGTCCTGACGAGCCATGACTTGATGCCCATAGCAACACTTTCTTGCTAGAAGCATCGGGATGCCCAAGCGTGTCGTCCTGACGAGCCGAGAGCTGTGCTCCCATTAATTGGCCTAGCGTTAGGATGTGATTCAAAACCGTCCTGACGAGCCGTGGGCTCTGCGGCCAAATTGTTTTAGCATCAGGACGGGATTTACAATCGTCCTAACAATCGTGCCCTTATTTGAACATATTGGGCCTTTCTTTTATTTTGTCGCCTGAGATTCATTCAAGCAAGAGGGATAGGGTTGCTACATCTTTGAGGGCTCTGGTGCAGCGATTGAATCTTCAATCTTCTCCAGGTGTGTTGAAGCCTCCATCTAGGTAATTCGTCTTTGCATTGTACTTTCATTTGTCAGTCCTCTTCGGCGACTCACACTCGGATTTCACCACGTAACCTTTGATCGAATTTGGGTTGTTGGGTGTTTCATTCGTCTTGGCATTGTTAAGTTTTTGGGTGTTTTATGCTTTGTAATATTTGTGCATATAAACATGAACATATCTATGTATTTGAAATACTCGAGTTATTGTAATTTTTGGTAAAGTTGGGATTATTGCGTTTTATTTTGTTGGGTTTTCAAAAGTATTTATAAAATCCATGTGCAGAACAAGCTAGTTGTTCAGTTCTATCTTGTTAAATAATTTATTTTTGAAAAACCAGTTTGTATGGAAAATGGAGCATTGTGCTGTCTTCGTTTTGATATATCATAAGCTGTAATTGGTTAAGGATTGAAGAGGTTATGCTAAATTTCCTCCACGTGTATCGATCTGACTATAATACCTTATTTTAATTATAACTCCACATATATATTGAATTTGCATGTGATTTAAGTGACAATTGAAATTAGATTCATGATAGAACGTGCATGTGAAAAAAAGATAGTGTTAGAGTTTGTGGTTTGAGAAAAATTGCGTTTTTAAGTTGTCATTTTTGGATAGATTTTACTTAAGTTATTGAATTTAGGTCAAGTAGTGAAAGTGCCGACAATTATTATAAAGGAGTTCACACTTTTAGACAAAAACTCATTTTGTTAGCTAATGGTTGTAATTGTCCACACCTATTCACGGAAGTCTTGACGCCTTGAATTTGAGTGTATAGATAAATTTTTTTGCAGGCAAAATTGTCGATATCTTTTCACAGGGGTCGACACCTTGAGGCAGAAATATTGAACAAGACTTAGAAGGCACTAATGTCGACATCTCTTTACAGGGGCTGACACCTACAATTACGCAACTTCATTTTACATTTGTTTAGAGTTTGAAACATACACTTGTATAACTGCGATATAAGTTCTATAAAGAGCACTTAGCCTATAGAATGAATCTCATAATTTAACCTCTTGACTAGCAACAAACAGATGTGTTGATTTAATAGTTTGAGGAGGTAAATTAACTACTCAGCTAAGTTAATCGGAAACGATGAGCGATTATAGTTTTTGATCTTTTTGGGTAATTTATATATTTTTTGGTTGATTTTGAGGGAAATTTAAAGAATTTACGTGAATAGCCACGTAAGAAGTCATGTTAACCGATGAATAACACCGGTGACTAACGGATGGTGTTTTTCTATATGAAATGATGGATATTTCTTATTCTATTACTGATGTTAGAGCTTGAGAATAGGTTTCACATTATGATTTTATATTTTATTTAGTATTTCGAGTTGGTTGAAACCAATTACAAAGTTGAAAATAAGTGACATTATTGATATTTAAGTAAGAAATGAAGATTACTTAGGTATTGCAATAAGTGATAGTATCGACATGTACTGTGTTTAAATGCTTTCATAAAGTTTTATTTTTGGTTGAAATTTTTTGGCTTAAATTAATAGTTTTCTGCAAGCATTTGTATATCGAACCTACACTTTGGGTACCAATTGGCTTGGTTTCTTACGTCAGTGTTTTGTTTGGACATGAGATGTTAATAAAATTTGTGTTTTTTTTATTGAATTAGGGAACAACATGATTGAGAGAACCAGTGCCAAAGACAAGGCCAAGAAAGATGTTGCGAGTAAAGCTATTGTCCCGTTTACTTAGTCTCGTTCTGAAGCTAGTGCCCCACCTGACTTTGATGCAGAGTGTTTTAAAACAAAAGATGCACAAAAGGGGTACAATGGGGATTGGGGAAGGAAGAAAATTGTCCTCGAGAGAGGGATCAATCTTATGGCCTTCCGAGATGAACCGTACCTTTGGAAGGATAAAATTGAGGCCCGAGGCTGGAAGAAATTTGCTAACTTTTCTGGAGGTGCAGTGCCTATATTGTGTGCTGAATGGCTGGCAAATATTTCCAAGATGAGCATCACAGCCGGGGCCCAGCAAATAGAGTCTTGGGTAAGGGGCAATGTTGTAGTCATAACTCCAGACACTTTTGCCGAGATCTATCAGTTGGAGAGGGTCCGCAATGCCCAATTCAAAGACTCAGCCGACGAAAAGATTGATATGAGGGTGGTGGCCATTGAAATTTTGAAAGAAGGAGAGAGGTGGGCAGAAAAGAAGAATTTTGTGGGCCGAAATGCACTAAAGGACAGGTACCTACCTTTACACCTGTGGTCTTGTTACAGTTTGATTCCAATTGCCCAAACTTCGGAGGTAAGCAGAACGAGGGGAAAATTACTATAGGCTATAGGCGTGCACAAGTCCATTGATCTTCCATTGTACAAGTGGTACCAATTATATGACAACCACTGGTTAGGGGATCATATGACCAGTATCCTATTTTCATGCCTGCTCACGACGGCCTTTGCTAAGGCCAAGGTGGCTGAGTCCGCATTCTTGTTCAAGAAATTGACTCAGAAGCCAATTGACAAAGCATCCATTAACAAGTCTAAGGCTCAGCAAACCAGGTTAAATAAGAAGAAACAACGGGTTGGGACATCCTCAGAGGGACAATTGTCACAGGCGGGGTCAACTACCAATATTGATCTTACCAGCCTGGTTCAACTGGTAGAGCAGCAGAACCTACGAATGGATCGCCAAACTGAGAGGTTGACAAAGTTGGAGGACAAATTAGTGGAGCAAAAGAAGGAGTTTTGGGAATTCCAGGTGATCCTGGGGCGATTTGATAAGTTAGAGGAGCAGCAAAAGAAGTTTCAAGATCAATAGAGTGAGCAGACAGATATGTTGAAAGAGATAGCCAGGCTAATGGCTCGTCAACAGTAGGAGGAAGATGAGGATGGGGAGGAAGATGTTGACGCAGATGATGACAAAGAGTAGACAGTCATTGGGGAGGTGTAGAGTTTAGGTTACCTTTCATTATACACGTGCATCATCCTGATCTAAAAGTTGCATGTTTTAGGTAACTTTTGTCTTGCTGACAAATCTTTTATATGTCCTTTTTGGTTGCTATGATATTACTGAAAGGTTTACTAAGTAAGCAGCACCCAATGCAATTTTCTCGAGAGGTCAGAATTCTCAGATTACACTTTTTAATTTAAGCTGGTGAACATGCCCTATCTATTGTCATATTTCAATATAATACTTTCCATTACATGAGTTTTCAATGGAATATTCACTATAATATGTGATTTGCATTCTTCAATACTTGGATGGATAGCTATGGGCATTCACAAACTTGGGCTTTGTATTGCCTTTCATAGTGCTTTATGTTTAGTGAAGGTAAAATTGTTCCGCATCTCTCCTATTCAATAGCCTCATTATGTTTGACTTTGATTCACTTAGTGAGAATTGATTGATGTGATTGACATGTTATAATTCTGACTTTTGCGCACTTTGGATATGACACTGGTTTTAGTTCACCTGATATCACTGAAGTAATCACTTTAATGCACCTTGTCCACAGCAACTTTCAGTCACAACAGCGAAATGTCCAGTTGGGTGTTTTGTTAGAACCTTATGTCACTGTATGGCAGCCTCGTTGCACAAGCAAATCTATCTTACAAAATAGCTATGTTTTTTCCAAAATGTCCCAGAGATACATTTTCATCTAATGGCTGAACTTCATCCTCTCTTCAGTTGAATGGCTGAGATTATCTTTTAACTTTTTCATCTAACCTTACTGTAAAACGTCAACATCTATGGAATGTTGAAAGGGCTTCAGAATAGGGATAGCTGGCCTGCTAATTTGCAGGGAAAGAGAAAAAGGTTAGATCGCGTTAATTAAAGCATGCCCCCGGAATTGAAATCTAACGGATGGCATCAACTTCTTTCACCCGATCAATGGGTGAGATCACATTATCTCTACTTTTTCTTTCAACCAATCAGAGTTGTTGAAGTGTAATAAATGTATTAGCTGATACACAGAACAAATCTGAAAAAGCATGGAGATACATATTCTCCAAATGTCTCTCTCACCAACTCCTCTAATTTTCTCACTCGAGGAACCAAAAAAGGCTATAAGATTCAACTTTCAAAATCTGACTAGCTTTCTCTCTGTTTCTCCAAACTTCTCTCTCACCAACTCTCCTAACTCTCTCACTCTAAGAAACACAGCACCATGGTTGGCAAACTCCTATGCAAATCCATTTATTTGTCAAGTTCAGCTAACAAATGAGTTCTCTCTCTCTAGAATCCAAGTTAAAACCACTATCTTCGATTGTCGAAGAACACAGTTAGCCACCATGGCCAGCGCATCCAACCCTCATGGCCACTTCTCTAGCCCCTACATGGGAACCACATTCCGGCCAACTAAGCATTTAGGAGGAGGTGAGTGTGAGTCCCTTTGCCCATCGTCATCATTTGTACTTATGAGTTCTAATTTTCGAGCATTGTGTTTGAATTCTCATTTATCGTTTATGTTCTACAGCCTTTGCCTGAAGTACATCTACTAACTATTGATGAAAAATTAAGAGCAGCCATTTCCCCTTTACTCTCAAGGTGGAGTTTCAGCATTGGCTTGCATAAAAAACTGCGGAAGGACTCCAAGGTTGAGAAACTGTATTTGTAGTTCTTAAATTTTGACTTAGTTTTTTGTGATTTTGAAAGCAGATATATGATATCACAAGTGATAATGACTCAACTTTACTACCAGAATGGTTTGCTTATAACATGTCCAGTCTAGCTAAAGGTTGACTAAAACTTGCTCATTACCTGTTGTGAAAGGTTGGACTATCACATAAGCAACTTATAGCTTTCTCATAAATTAATAACACTTTCATGTGGGTGTTTGTTTGTGCAGCTGTCAATTGTGGACAATAGAATTTGGCAGACAGTTACCTTATATAAGTTCTTTTAACTCCTACAATATCTATTTGAAGCATTGTGGTTATGATAAGAAATTGGTAGTGTTGAATTTTGAGGTTTGAAGATTTTTGCTTTGGTTCATTTACAAAATATTTTATCCAAATTTGTTTGCATTTTTTTTTTCTCTTCTTTTATTTAAATGTCCTAAATAGGCCCACATTAGACACCTTGAGCAAAAGTGAAGCTTTGAAGAATTTTTTATTATGGATTTCTTAGTGAATATGATTTTTTTTCTTTCTATTAATGGATTTGTTTGATTGTTTGCTACTGACTACGGACCAATTAATTGCCATGCATGTTTTTTTGTTGTATTTCTTCTCTCTCTCTCTCTCGTAGGTGTTGAGGAAAAAGAGGAGAAAATGCAAAAAGCTATTAGACATGCTAGCAGGAGACATGATATGATCTTAGCAAATGCATTAATTTGAGTATTCCGATGCGTGAATTACATTGTATTTTCTAACTTTCTTTTCTAAACAAAAGAATTGTAAATTGTCTGTCGAGAATTTTAGTTTCTTTGTTGAAATAGCATTAATCTGAAAAATTTTTATTTACATTTCGTGTTGGAGTGCCGTAGGCACGGGTCATTCCTAGTGATCAAAACGGGGTACCGTGTTGTTGATAAGAGTTCACGGGTATGGTTCTTTTCAATTCTTTTCAAAAAAAAAAAAAAGCAAGAAGAAAGAAAAAAAACAAAAGAAAAAGAAGTGCTTAAAAAGAGAAAAAAAGAGAGAAAAAGAGAGAAACTGGTGATATGAGATAGAACATTGAAAGAAGAGGCCATTGTTGAGTCCACTTTGCGTACCCTAGAACGTGGCAAATTTGTTGTCCATTCTCTTTTAGTTGAACCCTACCACCATTGAAAGCCTTTGTAGATTCGAAGTGTGCAGCCCTTCTAAACTCAGTTAGTGAAGTCTTGTGTTAATTGCATTGATTGATTCTCATTGTTAATATTCTTTGATGAGGCTATGTCATGTCATTTGCCGCACATTATTTATGTTCTTCATGATGGGATTGCTTTTACTAATCATATTCATTTACTCCTATTACAAGAGCAACCCATGAGAGTTCCTAAAGATTCAATTCTTGTTGAGTGAATGACTGTTGAGTTTTTTAAATCGAAACTTGAAGGATGCATGTGCTTGAGTCCGTAATGAGGCATTTTATGGTACTTTGGTGAATCACGCACACTTAACTTCTTACTTCTACTTGATGAGATGCAATCTTGTGTATGCATTGGGTATGAGAATGAATTAAAACTTTGAAGTTTAGGGGTGAGTATTCTGGGTACTATCTGTTTAACTGTTTATGAATGGGGGCATACTTAATGATTGAGAGACATGATGCATATGCTCAGTGCATTTGGGATTTTCACGAAAGTGGAGAATTATCCATTTTGTTATTTATATACTGTTATTTTTCTAGGGGCTACCAAAATGCAAGTTGGGGGGTGTTATTTTTTAGGGGCTACCAAAGTGCAATCGTAACCTTCTAAGTAGCTTTTGTTAAACCTAAAGGAGCTATATAGCTGGTTGTTTAGTAGTTATTTGGTATTGATTGGCTTCTTCACATTATTGCAGGTTTTCAATGTAAAAGAGAGGCGAAAGCGTGAACCAGCATCGTCAGGACGCAATTGCAAATCATCTCGACGACCAGTGGAGGCAACCAACTCAAAAGTAGCTCATCGTCAGGACGCAAATTCTGAGCGTCCTAACGTCCAGATTGGAAGTAAACTTCAAACCCAGATATCGTCACGACGCACAGCTGGATCGTCTTGATGCCCAGATTCAGAGAAAGAAAAATTAATTGTAAAGAAGACAACACAATCGTCAGGATACTGGATTATTCTGTCCTGACGACCAAAAGCAGATATCCAGTTTCAGTTTATCGTCAGGACGCAAAAATTAGCATCCTGACGTCCAGATTAAAAGTAAAGTTCAGCCCAGATATCATCACGACGCACCAATAGATCGTACTGACGCACAGGTTCTAAAGGAACAAAAATTGTTAAGAAGAGAGCAGCATCGTCAGGGCGCAAAAATCAACGTCCTGACGATAGACCCCGAGATTTTATTGCATTTTTATATTTCCTTATCAGCTGAGTACCTATAAAAAGGACAAGTTTTCAGTTTGTTACGATTACGCAATATAGAGTGGTTTTCAAGAGCTTTTGGGAGGACACTTGTTATTTTTTTTCTTGAATATGTAAAATTCATTAATAATTCGGAGATCATGTTATAATATAAGTTTGGGAGTTTTCTTTTTCATTGCACATTATGTCTCTAATCGTTATGGGTAACTAATCATCTATCTTCTTGGCGACGAACGAGAAGGTGACTAGGGTTTTCAGTAGTCACATAAGGTACTATTACATCAGGCATTTATTGTTATATTAGTTAATTCATGAATCATCTCTTGTTTATTCTCTTATCCACAAACCTTGCTTTTGTGATCATATTCGGGTGGGTTCATGAATTACATTACTGCATGGGAAACTGTGCTTCAATCCCTGATATGAATGCTATGGAATATAATGTTTCAAACGTTGAATGAAGACAACGAATCTTTATTGGGTTTACATGCAAAATCTTCCGATTGAAAGGTGTAAGTTGTCACCAATGAATTGAGTTCATTCAATACTGGCCTTGTGGGTTTATCAAATACTTAGTCGCTGGATTTTTCCAACCGAAGATTGTCTTTACTTAGGTTTTAATATCAACTCTTTGCATTGGTTTACATACAAATAACCGTTTCACATGACTGAAATAATTATTTTTCACTTTTCCTTTTGGAGTTGTTCTTCATTTCTGTGCTTGTGCTATGTCGAACGTGGGTTCTCTAGCTTCTTGGATTGGACAACAACTGTCTTTCCTGTGGATCGACCTCGAAACTTCTGAGTAGACTACATTGAAACCGTTCGATTGCGGTCTTTAATTCTATCGCATATCTTGGAGCCAATCATACAACATTATTTATTAAGTCAAAATGAAAAATATTTTGGTATTTACGTAAAAAGGGACAGACCAGCTAGCAGTTACATATTTATTTATAATTAGTTTTCCCACACGTCCAAATAAATAGTACGTAATTTTTTAAATTAGGAGTAGTAGTACTATACTAATTATTTTATAAGTACAATTAATGTATTAAAATTAGTATTAGTCTCATATCATATAAAGTCTTAATTATCATGCCCTTAAAAACTAAAAATGGTTGCTCCTTTTACCGACGAATCTACAATTTCCTTACTAAAGATTAAGTTTTTACCACCATTAGCAAGGAAATTTATGTCTCCTCGCTAATAAAATTTTCTCACCAAACGTAAACTTCCCACCAATTATTTTTGTGATTACTATTAGCAAGGAAGTTTATATTTTGTCACTATAACATATATTGATTACTTTTTTAGTAAGAAGCCTACTAATTCCTCACTGAAGTTTTTATATTATACATCTTGCGAGGAACAGTATGCCTTGCAAAAGGTTTATACCTTTAGAATTAGTGACAAGCACACATTTCGACGCCAATTGGTATTGAAGTTTTTTTGCAACCAAATGCTTTTGACGCTAAAATTATTTTTTCGAAACCTTTACCGACGATCTATTCGACCCCTCGCAAATACGTTTTCCCACAATCACCATTCCTGACGACTTTGACTTTTCCTTGCAAATTCACTCTCCCGCCACACATCCCGTAAAAAAATTTTTTCGCCGAAGATTTTGCAACAACTATTTGCGACAAATTTTTTTGTTTGTCGCTAAATATGGTCAGTGGAAGACAATCGCGACAAATCATGATTTCCCTTGCTAAAAAGGTCCCTTTACCATCAAACTTGGCTTCCTCGCCAATATTTTCCTCGCTAAAAGACCAATTTCTTATAGCGAGATCTCTTCATTTTGATGGAAGTTTTTATGTGGAGCCTGAGGGTATTTCAGGGGGTTTAGCTCTATGGTAGAGAAATGATATTCACATTCATGTGGAGGACCAGAATCGAAATCTCATTCATGTTCATTGTTCTTCAGCTAATTTTATATCAGAATGGGCAACAACCTTCATTTATGGAAGCCCATCATCTAAAGGAAAGATGGAAGTGTGGGACTATTTAAGAGATATTGCTAAATGGGAATCCATGCCATGACCATGCATAGGGGATTTCAATGATGTGATGCAATCTAATGAAAAGAAAGGAGGTAAAATTCCTACAACTTCTAGAGTTAGTGCCTTTAACAGAATGCTTTATGACTGTGGGCTAATTGAACTCGAGTTCAAGGGCCAGAATTTCACTTAGAGATAAAAAGTAAAAAAAAAGATAGGTAGATTAGAATTAGGGAGCGCTTGGATAGAGCTTGTGCTAATGATAAATGGAGGTATATGTTTCATCAGGCCATGGTATACCATGAACTAGCAATTGGTTCTGATCACTTTCCCATTCTTTTGAATAATTCCCATCCTTTGAACAAAGTTTGTATACCTTTCAGGTTTGAGTCGATGTGGACCACAAAGACAGAATGTGAAGACGTTATTAAAACCAATTGAGAAACTGAAGACATGGGATCAGATCAATTCATTCTGACCAGGAAACTAAAAAAATGCCAATACAACTTGAAGAAGTGGCATAACGACAAGTTTGGATCGATGAAAATTTTGATTGCTGAGACTTTGCATAAGATCAATCAAATTCATTCTTGATCCTGCGTAGATGAATCCATGGAAGAAGAGGACAAGTTGGTAGAATCTCTAAATAATCTGTGGCAAAAAGAAGAGATGTATTGGCAGCAGCGGTCCCGATTACAATACTTGAAATTTGGAGATAAGAACACTTGTTTTTTCCACCTAACTGCAATCCAGAGGAGCTAGAGGAACCAAATTGTTAAGCTTAAAGATCATTCAGGTGAATAGAACTCTAACCCTTCAGATATATCTCAGCTTATTTTAGACCATTTTAACCATCTGTTTGGGGTTAGCACTGCGAGAGATTGTTCAGAGGTGCTCAGATTTGTAGACTCGTAAGTGACAATGGATATGAACAATGACCTATGCAGACCAATTTCGGAAGCAGAGATCCAAGAGGCCACCTTCCAGCTTGGTCCTTTTAAGGCCCCTGGCCTCGATGGTTATCCAGGATTGTTTTATCAAGAATATTGAGATTCAATTTACAAAGATCTGTGTAAGGCGGTCCAAGCTTTCTTCAGCAAAGGTTACCTATTGAGAGAGATCAACTACACAAACTTAATTCTTATTCCCAAAGTGCATTTCCCTTAGACTATAGGTCAGTTTAGACCTATTAGTCTCTGTAATTTCTGCTTCAAAATCATTTATAAAGTGATGGCTAATAGAATCAAACCAATGAGGGACTCCCTTATTTCCGAAGAACAAGCTGCATTTGTGCCTAGAAGGCAGATTCAGGACAATATCATTATTGCCCACGAAGCTTTTCACTTCTTAAAAAATAAGAAGCGAGGTGCTAAAGCAGCTATGGCCATTAAGTTGGACTTGAACAAAGCCTATGACCGAGTGTGTTGGGACTTCCTTGAGGCCATGATGAGGAAGATGGGGTTCGCAGATAATTAGACTAGGTGGGTCATTCAATGTGTGTCCACAGTTTGCTGTTCAGTGATGGCCAATGGTAGAAAAATTGGTGACATTATCCCTTGAAGGGGCCTTAAGCAAGGGGACACTTTGTCCCCTTATCTTTTCCTTTTGGTTTCTGAGGCTCTCTCATGTTTAATCAGGAATTTAGTGACTTCTAACATCATTTTTGGAATCAAAATATGTAGAAGATGTCCAACCTTATCACACTTGCTCTTCTCTGATGATTCACTAATCTTTCTTGAAGCACAAATGAGTGAATGCTTAGCCTTTAAAGACCTTCTCCTATCCTTTTGCAATGCTTCAGGTCACATCATTAATTTCCAAAAATCTAAGCTATTTTTCTTTCCAAACACTAGTCCTGACATTAAGGAGCAGATATTACTATCACTTGACATGAAATAGATGAATCCTAAGGCAAAATATCTTGGATTACTAGCTCTATGGGGACGATCCAAAAAAAAGGCATTGGCTTTTATCAGAGACAAAATCCTAAGCAAGCTTCAAGGATGGAAGCAGAAATGTCTGTCCCAAGCAGGTAGGGGGGTACTCATCAAGGCAATAGCCCAGGCCATCCCAACCTACGCTATGATGTGTTTTAAAATTCCCAATAATCTTTGCCAACGGTTTCATTATTTGTTGAGTCGGTTTTGGTGGGGTAAAGATGACATTGGCAGGAAGATCCACTGGCGGAGTTGGGACTTAATCAGAGCTGCTAAAGGAAAGGGTGGAATGGGATTTTGGAACCTCTCTTGCTTCAGTAAAGCATTATTGGCCAAGCAATTTTGGAGACTTATGCAAAGTCCTAATCAGTTGTGGGCAAAAATTCTTAAAGGTATTTACTTCCCAACTTCTTCACCCTTAAAGGCTAAGAAAGGGGGTTCTCCATCTTGGTTATGGTCCTGTCTGATTTCAGAAAGAGATTTACTTTAACAAGGCATTAGATGGAATGTTGCTTCTGGTTCTAAAATCATAATTTGGGAGGATGGTTAGGTACCAAGGCTCAAATATTTTAGGGTGGGATCTCAAAAGCCTCTAAATTGTCCTTACCAGTGGGTTAAAGATCTTATCCACCCAGTATACAAGAACTGGAATGTTGAGGTAATTTAGGACCTTTTCTCAACGGAAGTATCAAAAGCTATTATAAGGATCCCTCTTCGCCAGACTGGTAAAGCCGACTCCATGGCATGGGACCATAATCCGTCAGGCCTTTACTCAGTAAAAGTTGGAAACTTTATGAAATCTAAAAAGCAAGGCCCAGGGCCTTCTCGACAAATCCTAGATGACTTGTGGAAGAAAATATGGAGCCTCCAAGTTCTCCCTAAAGTAAGGCAATTCCTTTGGAAAGTGATTTGTTATGCTCTGGCTACGAAAAGTCAATCTTGCAAGACGCAAATGCTTGAAAGACTATATGTGTGCTATATGTAAGAGGGAAGCCGAATCAGTGGAACATCTGCTTTTTAGGTGCAGTTGGACGCAGCCGGTGTGGTTCGGTTGAAAGTTAACTTCAAGGAGATAGGGTCAGTCACAGTGGGTCCAATCAATCTTTCTTAACTCCTCATTCGATGTCTAGTCCTTGGCCTTGATATCTGAAGTTTGTTGGGCAATTTGGTTTGCGCGCAATGAATTTATATTCAATGGAGTTGTGGTGAATCTCAGCTTTACTATTAAGAGAGCCAAAATAGCTACTTAGGACTTCATTTAGGCTGCTTTCAGTCCCGCTGTAGGGGCAAATTTTGAAGGTTAGAGTAGGCATCGGGTTCCGTGGTCTCCTCCTCCGGATCATGTTGCAAAAATCAACTGTGATGGTGTTTTCCATGAGTCCACTAAGATGGGTGTTTTTGCTGTTGTGTCCTGGGACTCCAAAGGAAAGGTGTTAGAAGTCAACTTTGGTCGTATTCTAGTGTCATCTGCCCTGGTTGCTGAGGCATGGGCTGTTAGAATTGCTTGTGACATGGCTAAGAAATGCAACTATCAGTCAGTTATTATTGAATCGGGCTCAGCTAACCTCATCAATCTTTTGGGCATAGCTCAATCTTTGAATAGATGGGAGATTAAGCCTATTGTGGAGGATATTCGTGATATGGCAAGCCAACATTCATGGTCCTTCTCATGGTGTCGACGGCAAGCAAATGGTTGTGCAAATTCTTTGGCTTCTCATGCATTGGATGACTTGATTTTCTTTCCACTGTCGTCCCTCCCGGACAAGTTCTGTAATCTGGTCCAGTTGGACCTTGGTTTTCTGTAGCATTGTTTGCTTTGATTGAATATTCAAAAAAAAAAAAAAGAATAGCGTGCCTGAAATGCTTGGTTAATTTCTTGAGCCACCAACGTACCGCAAACAACAAACCTAGCAACCGTTTTTTGCTTTCATCTATCTAATTGTAATATATTTGCGTGCTTAATTTAACATAATATTTCTTTAACTCGGCCCGGCCGGCATCTCTCCATTTCTACTATATTGTACTAACATGCATATATATATATATATATATATATATTTGTATATACTATTCTCCGTCTCTTGGGAGGAGATTTTGAGGCAAATGGCTGACAAGAAATGCAAGGAAGCCGGCTCGGATGAATAATAGGCTAATTAACACTTCGAATATGCTTGCTTGTATGTATGTAGGTGCTTTAAACAAGAGTTAAAATGCTTTGTATTGTATAGTTGTTTTTGTATGTTTTACAATTTAATATTGGCACTGATAAGACACATGTACTGGCCATATACAGTTGTCGTCCATTCTTTTAAAAAGTATATTAGTATCGTGAATCTTGATGTACTGGCTATATACAATTGTCCACTTTGAATAGGATTTTTCTTCTCTAACGTGAAATTCACTGCACCATATTTTGCAAATCTCAATCTTGAGTCGATGGCAGTAAACAGGATTGGACCAGTGGTTACTATCAAAATGTGACCAGTAATTATCACAAAATATGATCTATGTCATCACATTTCGAGGTATTTGTTATTATATTGCCGAGTAATTGTAGCTAAGTTAAGTGGTAACCATTTTCACGGTACATTAGACAATCTTTTTCGAAAATATAATGACTTTTAGTTTAACAGATAAATTAATGTTAAGTCTTAATTTGAGGGACCAATGTATAATTAACCCATAACTTTTCTTATCTATATTACATAGTCAAATTACATTGGCCAATTTGGCCTAATTTTAAAAGCTGAGGGATTGATGTTAAAATTTTATACAAAATGTTGAAGGACAAAATGGTTATTTAACCCTTTTTTTGTCCACTATTTCAGTTTGGAATATTTTAAAATAGTTGTCCATTTTAAAAATGTCCAGATAAGTCTCATAATAATATCGTATTATCTTTTTAAATAAGTTAAGTTAACTAATACTGTGAAATGTAGGGATAGTTTCGGAAGTGACATTCAATTATTTCAATTTGAATGAAATTATAATCAATTATTTCAGAGTGCATACATTAAATACTTCTCTTCATAAAGAATGTAACGGAGGAAGTATAATAAGTTCAAATTTTTTAAAAAATGAATTCAAACACAATTTTGAATATTATTCATCTTTGAACTTGACTTGTTTCAAATCCACAAAATATTTTGACTTGTTGATAATCCTCCATTTGACAGAGTAGTTGCACCCATCATTTATTTATATATTTTCTCAAATGCAATAATTTTTTTTAATTTAAATTACTACCATGTCATAGTGCAAAAGAGTCATATGTATAGTGAAAATTTTGAAATTCGATGGTAAGTAAAAAAAAAAAAAACAAAATTGAAATTCTAGAATTATTCAATAATGAAATGGTTTGTGATTATGAATTTACTCAAACAAAATTAGATGTAATGGATTGGATAAATAATTTCACAAAAATTAAATAAAAACTTATGAAAACTATCCAAGGTAAATTTTTGGGTAAGCAGTGTTTCAAAAGTTTACATAATTTTTGTTTCTGAAAACACAAAAAAAAAAAAAGTTAAAAAATTATACCAAATAGATGTTTAAAGGGTACAAATATAACAACTTTTATTTTATTAGAATGAAGTAATATTGAGTAATAGTTTAGAGAGTTAAATTACAATTAATCTTTAATTATTTTATCTAATTTAAAATGTTGGACTAAATTGACTTAAAATTAAAATTGAAATATTTAAATAGAACAAATAAAAGTTAATAGTTGACAATGAAATATGAAGTAAAGTTAGAAGGGCAAAATGATGATTTACCCTAAATATTTAGATGAAAAATATAGGAATAAACTTACAATATTTTTCCAAAAAATAAAATAATTTTGTTACTAAGTTGGTACCTAAATTAAATATTTCCCTTTATAAAAAGGATTTCCTCCGAGGAACTTCCTGCTACCCCACGATGTGGCTTTTTAAAATGTTCCATCTGTTCCCTTTTTTAAAAGCAGTCACCTGTGGGCTGTGGCGTTAAGTCCCCACAGCAAAGCATTTTTCTTCTTCCTTTGCACGTTCAATATGTAAATTTTTTTCATCCCTCAAGTTTAATTAATTGTACTTTCACCCAATGGCCTAAAAGAATAGCGTTGCCCAACTCATCCAAGATTGTAGCAAAACTCATGTTGCCCTGTGAAAGCAAGACAAAAATTTAGTTCTATTGGTGGGTGTTGGAAGGAGTTATGCAGTTGAAAATTTTACTTTTAAAATTATTTTATTGCAAATAAATTTTAAAATCATTTACAAGCCTTTCATGGGTGTTTATAATCCATTCTTGTATTAAGAAAATAAAATATATTCTTTAGGAATTGTTTGGCCAACTGGCTTATAAGCCATAAATTATAAGCTACAACTTACTTTTAAAAAGTTATCTTTAAAAATAATTTTTCTCAAAAAAAAAAGAAGAAAGAAGTACCTTGAATGAAGGTATTTCACTAAAAGTAATTTAGGTAATGTGGTGTTTTGTAGGTATTCTTGACTTGGTATCTTTTGTAAATATTTTTGGGCACATAATTTCCATATGCAAAATGCAATTAATCAAACTTGAGAGGTGAAAGTAAAATTAACATATTAACACCTCACGTGATTGGCTTAATTGAGGAGCCAGACCCTATGAGGAATACACGTGAATTTAGGATAAAGACACGCAGAGACTTTGGAATCTCACACGACTCCGATTACTCAGTTATATATGCATGTACGCATACATAAACACCGCAACTACTTCATAATTACACACACATATAAGAGAGCGGCCAGAGCCTGGAACCCAGATTGATTACTTCCACATCGGTACAAGTCTCTCTCTCTCTCTCTCTCTCTCTCTCTCTCTCTCCCTGTATTTGTTTGTTTTTTTTTTCACTCGATGATGTTTTTTTGAGATGATATTGACGATTATCTTCGAGTTCTACTGCATATTATCTAACCAGGGTTGACTGATATTATTTTTCTGTTTTAATCTCCTGCATATCCATACAAGACCCGAGTAGACAAGATAGACACTACTGGGAGTTTCATTAAGTTGTTTTATTTTATATATATTGATCGTGGTTTTAAGTTTGAATTCTTGTATATTTTTCCCTGTCAGCAATTGATTTTTCAATGGATCAAGTTTATTACGTGATTTGATGGATTGTTATGATGATCTTTTTTTACATATAATTTTTCGATTCTTTTTTTGATTAATATGATTATCCAATTTTATCCTGTGTAATCTGTTCAGAGTCCATAATTAGTTAATTTGTTGATAATCCAGAGTTCTAGTTTGATACTTTTCCATTATCAATTAATTTCTCCATGTGGTGTGCATGTGTATCTGCGTATAGTTTTGATCAAACAAAAAAAAAAAAAAAAAGAAAAGAAAGGAAAGAAAGAACTTTAATATTCACATACTATTTTTACGGTGGAGTCCTCTTCATGAAGGAGATTCCTGCTATGATGATTTTTATTAAAGAAAATGTCTAATGCATTTTATTGTTTTTCTCTTTATTTTTTTTATTCCTTTTTATTTTCAGTCTCACCTGTAATTTTGTTTTTTTGTTTCTTTAATTTGCAGGCTGACTAAGTGGGTGCAATGGCATTTACTACCAACCAGATGTCTTTGATAGTAGCAACTTTAGGGATTTTGTCCTTCATATTTGGAGTTGTTGCTGAAAACAAAAAGGTTATTTTCTGCCGGGCCTGAATAATTGAAAGCTTTTTTTTTTTTTTTTTTCTTATTTCCTTGTCCTATCACTATCCCCACTTTATTTTCAACGTAGAAATCTCATCTGAGTACATTAGTGACCGTAGTGTGAGCTTCATTACCAGGTGAAACATTAAATTAGAGATCATAGTGCAATTTAAATTCCCGACACATTTTTGGAGAAATCCTTAAAAATATTGGCTTTGCAGATCCTCATTTCTCTGTCAGTGGTCACGATAAAAACTGACTGGGGGCAGGAGAAGGAGAAGGGTTTAGTCTCTTCCCTCATAATTAAAACGATGAACTATTTTCCTATTCTTTGTCTTGGTAGCTTGATTTTGCAAAATTGGATTGCCAAACAGTGCTGGGATTGAATTTATTCCTTCTTCTACCAACTTTGACTTTGGATTGTCTTCGTAGACAACTACTTCTTGATAAGTGAATCTCATTTCTAGTATTGCGAACAGCCCTTCAAATCTTTGTTGCTAAGTTGCGTTCTTTGATAGAATGACCTCCTTCAAAAGCGTGGATGATAGGGAAAGGAAAAGCGTTTGTTTAACACCTAGTTTGGGTAGAATGCTTTCCATCTTTCTCTTTTCTTTCATCCGTCTTTGAAGCATCCAATGAAAAAAATAACGGCAAGTTTCTGTGAATAGAGCTTCTTATATGTGTGTTATATTGCTTTATTGTCTGTGCGTCACAACTATTTGGAGGATGATTGCTAGAACGTGCTATACAACTGATAGCTCCAAATCACTAATTTCATGTAGACGGTACTGTATCATCCTAAGTTTTCCAGTTTACTTGGCATTAACAATATTCCCTTTTGCCAAACACAGACTATTTAACTAGATTTGATGGAATCTCTGCTGTTGGAATTTGTAGAGAAGCATAATTGTTGAACCAGTATCATCCTGTTCACTTCAAAAGGTTACTTATCCAAAAAAAAAAAAAAATGTCTGTTCACGTCAAAAGAGTCTAGCAAATGCTTATTTGAAGGATCTTATTTTGGTGTCTCTGTTTCCATGTCCATGGCTATGTAGCAGTGAACTTTGATGTTTGTCTTATTTCTTTTTTTGGGGTCACATCGCATGGTTGGTAGTTCTTTTGAATAGAGCATGCGATTAACAAATTGAACTGCAAAATGCAACAAGTGGAATGGCACAGAATGCTAATCCAGCTGCCCTTTGTATAAAGAGAAAATGGAGAAAAGAAAATGAAAAAAATTGATTAGGAAAGCATGCCATGTGACATTTATTTATTTATTTATTCATTTTTGTCTTTGTACAATAAGTATGTACTTTCAAGCCTACTATCTAATTTCTTTGTATTCCTTGTCTTTTGTCTTCCACAGCCTAAATCCGGAACTCCAATTCCAGGGAAAGGAGGAGTTATTTGCAAGTATCCATTCGACTTCACTGTTGTTTTGGGGTATCTGTCCTTTGCTTTTCTTGCCGCCTCGACTGTGGCTGGGTACTTGTCTTTGTTTTACCCTTACAAAGGAAAGTCTATTCCACAGGCTGCTTTGTTCCGAAGCAGTAGCTTCCTTGTATTCTTCAATATTGCTTTGTAAGTATATCTCTATCAGGTTCTTTTATTTACTTTATCTCATTTCGTTCTTTTTAGTGCTTTATTAGTTCAATTTGCTACACATTTGCCCATTCGGGTTTTATGTTTTTTTAAACTCTTCTTATTTAGTGTAAATTATTTTTCTAGATCATTTTTCTAGTGCAGCTCCCAATGTACAATGCATCCAAGAAAATTTTGCTACTAGGCTTACTAAAATCTCTTGAACTAAAGGTTGTGACATGTTTGATAAAGGACATGAGAGTTTTTCTTCTTGTATGCAATGATGTCCATAACGGTTTTGGACGGAGGGAGGAGGGTTGTATTAGGTTGGATGAGAATATGGTCTTGACAAACCCAATTTAGTGGTATACTAGTTTTAGATTATTACTCATGACCAGGCCGCAGATACCGTAGTAAGTAAACAAATCAGACCTATTTTAACTATATGCTTCTCCTGAAGAATAAATCAGCTTTGTTGTTCAGATATCTCACAGCAGTATTTTTTTATTATTTTTTATTGTACTTCACAGGAAAAAAATGAGGTGCAATTTTATATTTACAGGGTATCTTATCTACTTGGAGAAGCTATTTGAAATTTCAAACTTCTCTCTGTCTAAAATGACTTTCTTTTCCTCATTTTTCATTTTCACTCTTAATCTTATTTTTTTACTGCTGATGGTGAAACTACAGGGGCACAGCTGGATTGGCAGCAGCATTTCTGCTGTGGCCTACAATAACAGAACAACTTCACCTCATACGCAATTTTCATCACAACCTGGAAACAAAATGCCCAACTGCTAAGACTGGTCTCCTTGGTGGTGGTGCCTTTTTATCCCTCGACGCATCGCTCTTCTGGTTGGTTTCCCTAATGTTAGCTGACAATGCGCGAGAGGATTTTTTTGATGAAGGAGAATCAGGTGGTAAAGGTGAGCATGGACATGTTCTTGTGACTAGATACGATGCAGCAGATGGAGGAGCATTAAAGCACAGTGCCTAAGTCGTCTTCTGTCAAGGAAAACACTTCCATATCTTTAAATAATCGGATTTCAACTCGGCTGTAAATATTTCTCTCCAACATCCATGTGCTTTGTTTATCTTCACTCGTTTTTGGTGGATCTTGTTCTATTTGTTACTAGACATGAATGTCAAGGACTGCCTTTGAAGTTATCTTTTCCTTTTTATTTTCTCCCAGAGTGTTTGAATTGAGATTATATGTGGTTGAAAAGTAGGGGCTGCATGTTTTGCCATGCACTGGTAAAATGTGGTTATTATTGTTTGTGTGCTCTTGCGAGCAGTGGTAGTTGAGTTTTGTGTCATGTTGACCTCAATGAAGAAGCTGGCTGCTTGCGAAATTTCAGTTAAATTTGAAGGCTTGAAGGGATGGGAGCTTTCTTCCCCAGTGGCTCCATATCAAACCATGTTCAATAATGAACTATGACTCTAATTCATATATAAAGTATCTAAGCACCTCATTTTTGGTCCAAAGCACCGCTCCAGTCCAATCAAACATTTTCAAGTCAAAAAGTCATTCCAACATCAAAACAATCCTTTCAAGTCAAAATGATCACTTCGAGGCCAAGACGGCCATTCTAGGTTAAGATAACCATTTCGCTCCTAGGCACACCGTTAGAGTGACGAAATCACTCACAAACATTGTATAGTTCACTTTCGACGCTTGCTAACCCTGTTGACGTAGAATGGCCAGCGTCTTGAGATCTGGTGATTTCCGGATTCAATCGCCAACACCGTCAGAGTGACGAAAGTACCCACAAACTATTAAATCGTCATAGTGGTAGAAACACTCACAAACTCTTCAAGGTCAACAAGGGCACATCATAAGCAACCTAGTGTTAAACGACCGATGAACCTCTATGTCATGGCATGTTTATCAATGATAGGATACTTTTGAAAATCAACTTATCACAACTATCGGAATGATGAAAACACTCACAAATCAAGGTTAACACTGGCGCTGGCTAACCCCGACCGGTAAAAATAACCGTTTTGCCTCCAAGGCACCCAACATGTTTTTTTTTTTTTTGAGAAAGTATAAATTCCTCAAAGTGGTCAGACCATTCCAAATTGCCACTAGGTAGTCCGACATGTTCAAGATTCCAATCAAGTAAGGCTCGGGTCCATTGCAGTGGCAATCATCAAAATGACCATTTTGTCACTGGGGCACCTCGAGCACACTTTTGGAGAAGTACGAGCCCCTCAAAGTGCAAACATCATTCCAAACTATCCCTAGACAATCCAGCAAGTTCAAGTTGCCCAATAAAGTTCATCCTAGTCTCATTCCGGCAAGTTTTGGTCAAAATAACCATTTTACCCTTACATGCTCTAGCACGCTTCAAGACCACATTAGTTGTGGGAACTAAAGCGGCCCACCAGAAAATTCTGGTGAAGGTCTCATGACCTTGCAAAGCAAGCCTCTTGGCTCAAAACGCATTAAAACCAACAAAAGCTTCAAGAAGCATGTTGTGGACACTCTCAAAAGCCAACTTTTTCCTCAATTCTTTTATTATAATGCACTATTAAAATGTCGGCAAAATGTGTAAATTAGAAAATTCCCAGAAGCTTGCTCAACAGGCTTTTCGTTGGTACCATCCAATTGTCAAAACCGTTACCCTAAGACCACGATCGAACCATCAAACATAGGGGACTTTCAAAAAATTGGGAAGCGCATGAAAGACGCTTCTTGTTTCCATTTTACAGTTAGTTTTCTTAATTATAATGCACCATAAAATAGCTTATAAACTGCATAAATTAGGGAATTTTCAAAAGTCTTTTCAGAGGACCTGTCATTAGTTCGATTCGATCGAAGAAATCGTTTCTCGAAATCCACCATCGCATGGATCAAAGATGGTTATATTGGAAAATTGAGGAAGCATCTAGGAGACGCTTCCAAAACCTTACTTTTATGCCCACTTCCCGAAGTACTTTCTCTATCAATCGGGATCACTTGAGGCTTTAAACCTATACCAAGTTGAAGAGAATCTATAGAATAACATTGCTACCAAGCATGATTCTCCCGAATCATTCTGAACGACACGCATGTTGAGAAAAAATAAGCATAAAACATCGCCGATATCAAAGCGTCTGGAACACGTGTCCATATTTGATTAGATCGAGACAAAACTTAGATTGTTGCCCACATTAGCAAGTACAATGAGTGGCACTCTATGAGTGGCCAACCAAAATTTTGGCTAGGCAGTTTACTTAATAATACTAGCACACCCCCTGGTATAGAGTGAAAAACAGTAGCAAAGTCATGCTAAAATCATTCCTGAAGTTTGAAATACAACACAAATCTCCAATACTCTAAATCTCTTGAAGGTTCAACACTTCCATTGAAGGTCAAGCTTGAAGCCATGGTGAATTAGATGATAAAAGGTAACTTCCATTTACATTCATGTCTACCCAGTCTCTCTCTTCTTCCCCTTGAAGCTCACTTGAGCTTTTCTTCTATTTTACCCCCATCGTCAAACCTCTTCTTCATGCATGCATGGAACAAGAAGGCTTCTTGGCCATGCCTAGTTGGCATTTACAAGACCCACGATATTCGGTGTAGGGTTGCATGTGTAACCCATAATGGTATGGCTCTGAAGCTATCTTACAATGTTGTGATACCTTACCATTACCCTTGTGATCTTCATACATTCATGATGTTCTTACTACCATGTTCATTACATGTTTTCAAAATATCCCAAGTCTTCTTCCAAAAATGCCTCTAGGCTTGATTTCAAAGGTTACTATAACTTTCATTTCAAACGGTTTGACAAACTCTTTAAAATCTCAACTCTTTACCTCTCTCAAGTTGTCTCCCTTTGAAGTGGTCACCAATAATCTTAGTTTACTCCCTTGAGTTGATTCTAAACCAAACATAAATATTAAGTTGCATTTTGCACAAAATCACACTCTCTTGATATGGTTTTTCAAGTTGTTTTACAAAAATGATCACTCTCTTGAGTTGGTTTTTCAAGTTATTTTACAAAAATCATAACTATCTTTAGTTAGTTTTTTTAAGTTGTTTTATAAAAATCGTAACTCTCTTGAGTTGGTTTTTCAAGTTGTTTTACAAAAAAAATCGCAACTCCCTTGAGTTGGCTTTCAAAGCGATTTTATGAAAATCACAACTCTCTTGAATGGTTTTATAGTTTCTTTCATCAAATCATACACTCGAGTGGTTTTCAAAATTGGTTTAACACAAAATGACATTCTCTTGAGCAGTTTTCAAAATATTTTGCATGAACTAATATATTCTCTTAAATGTTTGTTAAAATGGTTATATATAAAATGACACTCTCTTGAGCGGTTTTAAAGTGTTTTGCATGAAATTATCTTGAATGTATGTTAAATCAATTTTTACATAAAATGTTACTCTCTTGAGTGGTTTTCACAATGTTTTACATCAAATCATACACTCACTTGAGTGGTTTTGAAAATGGTTTTACATAAAATGACATTCTCTTAAGTGGTTTTCAATACTTTGCATATAAAATCACAACTTTCAAGAGTGGTTTTCTAAAGTTGTTCACATAAAATGACATTTTCAAGTATCAAAACTTCTCGGTTTTAAAATCCTAATGTTAAAGTTAAGTTTCCAATCATTGTTAAAAGCCTAGTTTCTCTCGCTAGGTACAATTACAAAACCTTAGTTTCTCTCTCTTGGTATAATTCCAAAACTCTAGTTTCTCTCTTTAGGTACTATGGGCCAAATAAATCAGAAAGCCCAGAGAATACAGCATGCTAGGCCCGATCTGGAGAAGGTGGGCCTGACAAGATGAATTGAGTCCAAAGGGTTCAACAGACAGGTCCAATGGGCAAGAGTCCTAAGCAAACAAGGACTAGGACACTTAAAGATAGGTCTGAATCCATCTAAAACCGACCCCAAAAGTAATTAACTCATAGAAGGAGAATTAATACCATTCCTAGAAGAGATAGGGCCTCTGAAGACTATAAATATACCATGCCACTAAAAAGTAAGGTACGTGCACTCGAGCTAGTGCATAGTGCTTTTGTTTGATTCATTAAGATTAAGCTTGCCTAACTTAATCATTGAAGTGTCATCGGCCCAAAGAGGGTCAACGCATTTTCATTGTTCCTGTTCTTGTAGGTTGCTTAGAGCTCATCAAGGCAGGCTATGAATGCAAGCCAGTTAATGCAATGCAGAAATTTAAAAACAAAGTAAGAAGAGACACAAAGATTTTATAGAGGTTCAACGTTCCTTTTCCCTATGTTCTCTCTTTCTTGATTCCTTCAAGGGGATCCTCCATTATGTAAAAGTCCTCTTTACACAACTTAATAAATAAATTTTTGCACATAAACTAAATTCATTAGTAAAACAATATAATATTTTGTTATCATCAAAATCAAGGCTTGGAGTCAATATCCAAAAATTTCACTTACAATTGGCGCTATCTGTGAAAAGACCAAGCAGAGAAGATGAGTGCAAGTAACCTTGAAGGAGAAATAGACCTTGCCAGCCACAAGATTCTTCACAGCCATGATGTTCGAAGATATCCCTCTTTAGAAGGGGAAATCCCGTTTGAATACTGGGACGTGTCAGCGTACTACTGAGGTTGGAAGGACCGGCACCAACGGTCAGAGGACCATTATCCAGCTTTCGATCTCCCAGACACTAAGGAAGATGGTCAGTATAGAGGGCCCCAAACTATGGGCGGGAATCCTCTCCACCAAGGTAACATTCGGAGAAACCCCTCACGTTCTAGTGATTCCCCTCCAAAGCACTCGAGCCCGAGGGTCTTAGAGGAGGAATTTAGGTAACGTGACTAGAAGATTACTGACCTAGAAACGCAGTTAAGAGCCGCGAAGGAGGATGCCACTTGGCAGAAAAGTCGACGTACAGGTAACAGCAGGAATCGAGGGAGATCTGAAGGTCGGTATGGACGTTAAAGAAGGAGGTCGAGTTCACGAAGCACCAACGTCCCCTCTATCAGGTAGCCTCATAGCCATGTCTGCAGTACTAGCCATCTCAGGAGGGCACACAAAAAGGGACAGCCACCCCAGAGAGGTCGGTCATCAATGGGGAAAGACTAGACTGATTCGAACGCTGGTCGGGAGGACCTAAGTCGATGGCTTAGTGACTAGTTGGAGAGAAGAGTTGCACAGCCCAAAGGAAGAACTGCTCGGGATATGGCAAGAAAGGCCCTGAAGCAGATTACATCATCTCCATTCACAGAACAGTTAGAAAGGCGCCGACCTCCCAGGAAGTTCACACCCCTGATATTTACTCCTTATGATGGGAAGTCTAATCACATCAGTCACATATGACACTATAAGCAGATGATGACTCTATAAAGTGGAGATGAGTCTTTGATGTGCTGACTTTTCCCATCTAGCTTAGGTGAATTAGTCCTTCGCTGGTTTGACAAACTACCCTCGAGATCAATGGAAAGCTGGAAACAATTGCCCGATGTGTTTACTGCAGAGTTTATTACTAGCAACAAGCAGCCAAGGGAGATGGACTACCTATTGGCTTCACAGAAAAAGGAGGACAAAGGACTATGGCAGTATGCCAGGCATTACTAGGAGGCCTACAATGAGATTGAAGACTACAGTGAGCAGCTTGTTGTAGCATAATTCAAGATTGGCTTGCCTAGGGAACATCGCTTGAGACAGTTATTGACAAAGCGACCAGCAAACGGCATACCCGAGATGATAAAGAGGATAGAACAGTACTCCAAATTGGAGGAGGACCTTATATTGCCAAACCAGGAGAAGGTTAGCGTCAAAGCTGCAAAGAAGGAGCCAAGGGAGGTTAAGAAGCCTAAGCAAGAAGAGCCCAATGGAATAAACAAGGTGTTCAAGGACTCGATCTATAAGATATTTCTTTAGATCAGAGATAAGCCTTATTTTAAATGGCCCTAAAGTTAGGAGGGGATCCTAGCACTAAGGACCCCAAGAAGTTCTGCTCGTATCACAGACAAAGGGGCCACATGACAAAAACTGCAAGTAGTTAAAAAATCACTTGGAGGATTTAGTGAAGGCAGGGCACCTCGGATAATTCATAGACTATGATAAAACGAAGCAGGAAGAGCAGGCTAAACCGAGGGAGCACCACAAAGAGAAGCTCGGGCGGAGCAATCGAGAGTAATAATACTACTGCATGGCTCAACCGATTCGATGGAGGTCAACCCGAACAAGTACTACGCAGAGATTCAAAAGGCTACAAACCTGAGGGAGGTAATGCAAGTGCAGCCCCCGATAAAGAGGCCAAAGTTGGTAATGATCATGGACCACATAATGATGCATTGGTTGTGACACTGTGAATTGGGGACTGTGATGTCAAGAGGATTCTGATAGACCAAGGAAGCTCATACAAGGTAATGTACTATGACTTATTCAAGAAGCTAAGGCTGAAAGATGATAATCTACAACCATCCCTTAACCCTTTGATTGGCTTTAGTTTGGGCCTAGTTTGGCCACTAGGAAAGGTGTCCTTACCGGTGATGGTTGGAAATATCACCCTGCAGACTAAATTCTTGGTCGTCAATATGCCCTCACCCTATAACGCAATCATAGGTCGGACATGATTGCACATGATGAAGGCCATACATTCTACTTATCATCAGCTGATACGCTTCCCAAGCAGGGAGGGCATACATGAGATCAAAGGAGATCAAGTCATTTTTAAACAATACTTTTTGATAGCCTGTGCCTTAAAGATAAAGACAAGTTGGGCCCAGATGATGGAGCTACATGAAGACACCCCCACTCTAGATGATGTCGGGAAACTTCCTGATAAGAAAGTCATGGAGGAACTTAAGAAGATTGAGATCGATAGACTGAACAAGAAAAGTGCTTCATGATAGGTACATCCTCGCCAGCCACAAAAGAGAGGGCCCTGATCAAACTATGAACAAAGAACTTGGAGGTATTTGCATGGACTCCCTACGAGATGCCAGGGAAAAGCAAGATCGGTGAATTGATGATATGGTGGAGGTTTACATTGATGCATGGCGGAGGTTTACATTGATGATATAGTGGTGAAAAGCAAGATCGGCATAGACCACCTTGGAAATTTGAAGGGGTTTTTTGACACCTTAAAGGTACAAGATGAGGTTGAACGCCTCAAAGTGAATGTTTGGGGTCAGGTTAGAGAAGTTTTTAAGGTTTCTGGTCACCCATCGGGAAATTGAAACCAACCCAGACTAGATAACTGCCATCCAGAACATCCAGGTCTTTAAGAATGTCAAGGAAGTTTAGAAGCTGACAAAGATGGTTGCCCACTCTCAACCGCTTTATAAGCCGATCTTTAGACAAGTGCCGACCATTTTTTTAGTTACTGAAGAAATAGGAATGTTTTAATTGGGGCCTAGATTATGATGCAACACTCGCCAATCTCAAAGCCTATCTGGCCCGGTCTCCACTCTTATCAATCCCAGTGAAAGATGAGAAATTCTTCCTATATTTAGCACTTTCTGAGCATGCCATTAGTACCGTGCTACTACGATAGCAAGAAAGAC
Source organism: Euryodendron excelsum (assembly GCA_033060915.1). NCBI lineage: Eukaryota > Viridiplantae > Streptophyta > Magnoliopsida > Ericales > Pentaphylacaceae > Euryodendron > Euryodendron excelsum. The sequence goes on from CM065397.1 coordinate 30,818,445, forward strand.
ATTAGAGGCCAGTTTATTATGTGAGCAAAAGTAGAGACAAGATATCTACCTTTAGAAACGTTGGCTTTAGCCCTGATAATGGCATCATAAAAACTCATGCATTACTTCAGGGCACACACGATCAACATTCTAACAGACCATTAATTGAAGCCACTTTTATGAAGGGCAAACTTCTCTAGAAAGGTAGCCAAGTGGGGAGTAGAGCTCAAAGAATTAGTCATTAAATACTAGCCCAGATCAGCAGTCAATGGTCAGGTACTTGCTAACTTAATTGTAGAATTTTATGTTGAGTTGCCACAGGAAACCAAAGGTACAGAGGTGGCCGAACTCCCACATAATAACCCGCAGTTGGAGCCCTAAGAGGCTAATGACCATTGGAAGCTCTTTGTTGATGGATCATCCAATGACAGGGGGTAGGATCTAGTGTAATGCTCATTACCCCTGATGGGATGGCCTTAGAACAAGTCATTAAGCTAGAGTTCACCGCCTTCAACAATGAGTCATAATATGAGGCTCTGCTCGTCGGGCTCCGCTGAGCTATAGAACTAAGGATCCCTGAACTAGCGATCTACTTAGACTCACAACTGGTGGTGAATCAGATAATCAGAGAGTGCGCTGCTAAGAAGGACAGAATGACCTAGTACTTGGAAAAAACTTAAGAGCTGCTTAAAAAGTTAAAACAGTCCAAACTATACCATATTAGGTTCGATAATAACGACCATGTTGATGCATTGGCAATGCTCACAGCAACCATGAACTCGAGATCGAAGAGGACAATTAATATTGAGACCCTAGCTTCCCCGAGCATTTATCTTGAATAAGAACTTATACTGGCTATGGAAAGCTTGGGCCTATCCTAGATGGACCCTATCATTACTTACCTTGATAGGGACGAGCTGTTAGAGGATAAGAATGAGGCCAGAAAGATAAAGCATAAGGCGTTGAAGTACTGGTTGTTGCCTAACTAGGAGCTCTATAGAATATCTTTCACCAGCCCCTACCTCCAATGTGTTCATCCAAAGAAGGTACAGGGAATTCTCTATGAAATACATAAGGGGATCCGCGGGAGTTATGTTGGCGGGAGATCGATTGCCCATCAAGTTATCTCACAGGGGCACTGGTAGCCCTATATGTAGAAGGATATAGCCCAGTATGTGCTGAACTACGAGAAATGCCAGAAGTTCTCACCATTGATCCATCAACCTACTGAGGACCTTAGTACAATCACTAGCCCTTGGCCGTTTACACACTGAGGACTGGACATAGTTGGCTCGTTATCTCAAGCTCTAGGAAATAAGAGATTTCTTATGGTTGCAACAGATGATTTCACTAAATGGATAGAAGCAAAGCCATTGACCACAATACGCGAAGTGGATACAAAAAGGTTCACCTGGAGAAACATCATTACAAGGTTTGGCATACCTAGGGCATTGATCTTGAAAAACGGCACTCATGTTCAAGGGATTCTATTTCAAACTGGGGATTAGAAACTACTATTCAATGCCCGCCTACCCACAGTGTAATGGATAAGAAGAGATCTCCAACAAAAGAATGTTGAATGAGATAAAGAAGAGGCTGGAGAAGGCAAAGGGAAGGTGGGTTAAAAAGCTCCCCAATGTCCTTTAGTCTTATAAAACTACCCCGAGCAGGTCAACAGGAGAAACTCCTTACTTTATAGCCTGTGGGGTAGAGGTCGTGATCCCTCTTGAAATTAGATTGCCAACAATCAGGTCAGTTGCCTTTGACACGAGCTCTAACGAACAAATGTTGGCCAAGGACCTTGATCTCGTCAAAGAAAATAGAGAAGATGCCTTGCTCAAGCTCACTGCCTATCATCAACAACTCAACTGATCTTACAATAAATGGGTATAACCGAGAGCTTTTAAACCCGAAGACCTCGTGCTAAGAAAAGTACTAGGGGCAACCAAGAATGTAGCTAACGAAAAACTCAGTCCCAACTGATAAGGCCCTAACAGAGTTGCATCCCAAGTCGGCATGAAGGCATACCGGCTAAAAATCATAAAAAAAGGACACCAGTTATCCCGACCTTGGAATGCATAGAACTTAAAGAAATTCTACCAGTGATGACTTGGCTTGAAATTAATATTTTTCAGGGTGAAACATGTTATATCAGTTACTTTCTTCATAAATAAAGATTGATTTTCGCATATATATGGTGTGTAAGCAAATGATAATTAAGTCAAAAACAAAGTAAAGATCCTTGGTCCTACCTAAGTTAGGTAGATCAGCCAATGAAAGCCAAATTAAAAACCAAGTTAAGATCCTTGGACCTGCCTAAGATAGACTGATCGGCCAATAAAGGTCAAATCAAAAACCAAGTGAAGATCATTAATTCTATCTAAGTTAGGTAGGTCGGCCAATGAAGGCCAAATCAAAAACCAAGTGAAGATTCTTGATCCTGCCTAAGTTAGGTAGGTAGGCCTAAGAATGGCCAAGCAAATATAAAACCAAGTGAAGACTTTCGTCCTACCTAAGTCAGGCAGGTAGGCCTAAGAATGGCCAAACCTAAAAAAAAAAAAAAAAAAAAATCTAAGTGAAGGACTTGGTCCGGCCTAAGTTAGGTAGGTCGGCCCAAGAATGGTCAAATCTATGAAAAACTAAGTCTATTATACATAGTCCTGCCTAAGTCAAGCATGTCGGCCCAAGAATGGCCAAATCTATACAAAACTAAGTGTTTTTCACTTAGTCTTGCCTAAGTTAGCAGGTTGGCCCAAGAATGGCCAAATCTATGAAAAACTAAGTCTTTACACTTAGTCCTACCTAAGTTAGCCAGGTCAACTCAAGAATGGCCAAATAAATAAAAAATGAAGTGGTTTACAGTTAATCCTGGCGAAGTTTTTTTGGTCGGCCCAAGAGTGGCCAAAGCCAAATAAAAACTAAGTATTTTATACCTAATCTTGACTAAGTTTATCAGGTTGGCCTAAGAATGGCCGAAAGTTATAAAAATACCCCAGTATAAAAAAAAAAAAAAGACTAAGATAAAAACCAGTAGATGTTTGGCATTTGTGGCAATTTGGGAAAAACTTGATTGAGGAGGAAGTTCATTTAAACATTTAGAAAGTTCTTGTTTACATCCAAAAAGTTACAAAAAGGTTGAATATATGAAAAGAAAAAATACCCTAAGACTGCAAGGCTGGATCAGCAGGGAGGTCGGTAGAGCCAAGAATTAATTCAGTTGAAGCGTCGGCGATCTCAAAAATTTGTGAAGTTACAGGGGCAGTATTGCAGTAAGCAAGTTCAGTGGTGTCAGTAATCTTAACAATCTCGGGAGCTAGAAGGGCAGTATTGACACCAACAACTTCAATGGTGCCGACTTACCCAATCTGGGAGGGAGTCACCTCGGTATATTCAGGAATGGCCTCATTAGAAAGCAACCAAGGAATGTTCTTCTAGAGTGGATCCGACATTGTGACTTTTAGTGCTGTGAGGGCAGCAACCCAACCATCCTTGAAGATCGAATTCATCAACCTAAGGATCTGCTGCGTATAATGATCTCTACCTTTTTCAAAACCTCCCTTAAAACTTGTCTCTTTCATGGATGGGAGCTCGGCCTTCATCTTTTCAATCTCCTCCTTACCCTTATCAAGCTTCTGGTTCCTTTGTGCAAGCTCGACCAAAATGGAAGCCATAGCTTCCTCGCCTTTTTTGAGCTCAGCCTTTGCATCAATTACGACCTTCTTGTTAGCCCGGGCCTCTAGCTTCAGCGCACCATGTCGTTGCTTTAGATCCTTCAGTTCCTTATCCATAGTTGCAAAGAGGGACATAGCATTGTAAGCCTGGAAAGAAGCCTAAAATGGTTAGAATCTGATACAGAAAACCAAATGGGGGAAAGGGCTAAAGAGATTGGTAGGAAAATTCACTAACAGACCATGATGTATAGCTCTCATGAAGATCTTTAGGTTGGTCGTCAGCCCCAGCATGTCCTGGTCCCAAAGTAAGATAGCTCCTTTGACCAGCCCCACCGCAGCAAAAGGGTCAACTAGACCAGAGTCAAGAGTGATTATAAGACATGTGCTAGCCATTAGTTGGATCACGATCTTAGACACTGGCCTAGCATCCAGCTCAACAGACCCCAACCTGGCCTGCTGAGTTCTTGGGGTCCTTGGTACATCTTCTTCTGATAGCCTCTTAGATGCCGACCTCTCCATTGACGGTATGCTAGCTCCAACTTCAGCTTTAGAGGTGGGTGTAGTGTCCCAATTTTTAAACCAAGCCCTTATTAGCTCGGGAAAAAGCACAGTACTCTCTCGTTAGAACTCATACTCTTAGAAGGACAAGTGCGACTAGATTTGAACTTGAGATTGATTTGAACAAAGGCTTTTTGGAAAAACGGGAGATGCCAACTAACATATTTAAAAATGTGTTAGGTCACCTAAAACTAAGTGTAATCTGAATACTAAACTTAGGTTTTGAAAATGTACTTTTAAAGAAGGTTTTTGGAAAAAAAAAAAAAGGTCCTAATAACCTTTTAAAAGCCCTTTTTGAAAATGTGACTCCAATTTTGGTCTTCAAAATTGAAATCTATGGCCTGGGCGTTGATTACGTGTAGGAAAAATATCCTAAGATCATCAGCCTATCCCGCCCTTTCGGTACCTACATATCTAATCACCCTTAATTCACTCATTGAATGACTGGTTACTATTATCCACTTAATATCCACTTTAGAATTTTAAAAATGCGTTTGATCATCACTTTTTGGATGAATGATATATGATGTACATTTTGAAAAAGATATTTGAAAATATGGAAGTTTTGAAGTGATTTGAGATAGAAATTTTAAATTGATAGAAACTTTTGAAACGGGGAGTTTGGGTTGAAATAAAGGTTATGACAGCACCATTTTAGGTTGCCTACGTATCTCATTTGGCAATAATTAGATCATTCATAGTTTGGGCAAGGGTCTGATAGAAAAGAGGCACATTTGGGCCTTTGGAATGCTTTGCAGACACATTGAGATCTTTAAAAAGGTTTGAAGACACTTTGAGATCTTTGGAAAAAAGAGAACTTGAGTGTTTTAGAAAAATGCCTTTGAAATAGGACTTACAATGTTTAAAGTGTTTTTGAAATTGGGCTTGAAGATGATTTTGAATATTTTTCAAACTGACTCAAAGGAGTTTTGAAATGTTCTTGAAACAACTCAAGGGAGTTTTGGAAAGGTTTTGGAATAACTTAAGGGGGGTTTTGAAAATGTTTTGAAGTGTTATTTTGAAAACTTTAGAGGTAGAGTTTAGACTGGAAGTACTCTTGTGAACTTGTCTTCGAAAAGCCTTTGAAAGTAGTGTTTGAATACCTTATCGAAAGGCATGTTTAATGTTTCATCACCTTTAAAAGGTTAGCCATTGAAGAACCAAACTCCTTTAAGACTATGAGTTTTTGAAAACAAATTTTGGAAAAAGGGGCTAGCAACTTCCTTTTTGGATTTGAAACCTTAGGGTTATTGAACCGTTCTTGAATATCTCACTTATTCTTGATCATTCCTAACCATGGAAGGATTAGGGTTGCTTCAAGAATGTGATATTTGAAAATCATTTTTTGAAAAGAGTTTTTGAAAATACTTAGCGTTTTGGAACCCTAATATGGACAATCTTAGAGGTTATATTTAATGTATCACGTTCCTTTGGAATCCCTAACCATAAAGGGTAGGGAACACTTCAGGGTTGCAAGTTCTTGAAAATGTTTTGAAAATAGTTTTTGAAAAATGTTGAATGTATAACCATTTTAGTTGAGACAAGTTTAAGAGAACTTCTTGGAAGCCTTTTTGAAGATAGAGTATAAGAATATTTGAAAATGTTTTGGAGTTAATTTCTGAAATCTCAAGAAAGTAGGATGTTTTTTAAAGTATGTTATGAAGATGGTTTTTGAATTGAAAGATTATTTAAAAGAGGTCTTTGAATTGGAGCCTTAAAGCTTACTAACTCAAGTTCGGTTGACCTAGGGTTAACTAACTTGGGTTAGGTTAACCTAGGGTTAAGGTGACCTAGTGCTAACTAACTTGGATTAGGTTGACTTAGGATTAACTAACTTGGGTTAGGTTGACCTCGACTTAAGGTAACCTAGGGTCAACTAACTTGGGTTAGGTTTACCTAGGATTAAGGTGACCTAGGGTTAACTAACTTGGGTTAGGTTAATCTAAGGTTGAACAACTAGGGTTGAGTTAACCTAAGATTGGAAGGTGGTTTTGAACTAAGGTTTTGACACAGTGGCTTTGGAAAGGTGGTTTTATGCATGAAACTTGAAAGTGTGTTTTAAAAACCATTTTACGAAAACCACTCAAGTGAGGGTTGGGTTCATATAGTTGGTATGTGGAAACCACTCTAGATAAGGTTGTCTTTGAACCATTTCAACCACTAACTTAAGAGAGTAAAACTTGTGAAAATCAATATTGATTAGATAGTTTTAAAGACTTCTTTGAATGAAAATTAAAGAGAATGAATCTTTGAAAATTATTTTTGAAAACGAGGTTTTGCAAAACCACTTTTAAGATGTGGAAAATCACTCCAAAGAATAATGGTTCATATGGTTAATTTGAGAGAAATCGCTCCAAAGAGGACTCCATGGGACCATTCTAACCACAATATTCAAGAGAGCAAAACTTCTAAAAATCAAAACGAAATTGGTGGTTTGGGAAAACATGTTTATACAAATTAAAGAGAATGAAATTTTGAAAACTCTTCTTTAAAAGTGTTGTTTTAAAAACCACTTTTGGGGTGTAAAAAAACCAATTCTAATGAACTAGGGTTCATATGGTCAAGATGATGGGAAACCCACTCAATAGAGGGTTCCAAGGGACCATTTCAACCACAAGATTCAAGAGAGTGGATTCTTAAAAATCAATATAGAACAAAAAGGTTTGAAAGCCAATTTTATGCAACATGAAATGTAAAGAAATACAAAGATGCAAAATGAAGTCAAGGGACTTAAAGGGGGTTTTCCAAGATGTGAAAATTAAGGGTTTGACCTAGGCTTCAAGGCACCAACTCGTAAAACCATTTCTAGGAAAACACTTGAACATGGAATTTGAAAAAGACATAGAAAAGAGATAGTGAAGGTTTTTGAACAATGGTAATAAACATAAAGATGAGACCAAGCATGCAATACATGAACACGGTAACCATATGCAAAGAGGGGTCATGAAATCATACCAGGCTACAGGCCACCCCAAATTGCAAGGTGCTATAAGGCCATGCCATCTTAAAGTAAGCTAGTGAGAAATCTCCCTACACGGTGACTCTTACAAGCTTTCCTCTAAGCATGAACTAAAAGCTCACTTGTTTCAAGCATGTAAGAAAGGAGGGTAGAAGATGAGGGTTTAAAATAAAGAATAGCCTAAGTAGGCTAGGAGGGAGAAGAGAAGAGTGAGGATGACAAAAATGTAAAAAAGAATACCATATTTTGCTTTCAAAGCACTTCAAAGCACTTTCAAGCTTCCATGGATGCCTTGTCTTGCACTTGAATGGCCTTAAGAGGCTTGAAGGGGCTAGAAGTGGCTCTTCTATGGCATTTGAGGCTTTGCAAGTGGAGTGTATATGCTAAAGAGAGGTTGAATCTAATTTAGGTGCTTGGAGGGTGAGGTGTATATGGAATTTCGGAGTTCAGAAGCTATTTCTGCAGAGCTTCACTATTGATTTTTATTCTGGAATATGTAGAGGGGGAGGCCTGTATTTATAGGCAAATGGATGAGACCTGGCGCATATGCTACATGCGCCAGGGTAATTTTTACCCTAGCGCATGTAGCACATGCGCCAGTACTGTTCTACTAGTTGAATGCCACATGGCACACTCTGTACTAACTTAACTTAGGGAGTAAACAAAGTTTTGATCGATTTGATCAAAATCTGGGTGAATGTAGCATATGCTCCGCCATCGAAAATTTTTGTTTAAACTTTGCCTCGATAATTGTGCAATCCGAGAAAGAATCGAGAATTTTTAGGGAGCTTGAAAGGTGTTCGGAAGAGTGAGATATCGTCTCGAAAAGTGTGCATGAAACACAATTTCGCGGAGTGTCTGTGATACCTCTGTGGATGTTTAAAAGTAACAGTTTTTAGGCCACACGATCTGGGCCTTCGGGAAGCGATCTCTCTAATTAGACCGTACCGATGGAAAGTGCTCTGGAAATACTTTCGGGAACTCTATAATTTATGCATTTCTCAAGTTGTTTGATGGTGTGTTATAATCTGAAAATTGGAGAAAAAGAAAACCTTTGCGAAGCGTCTATAAGACGCTCCAAGGGTCATGAAAGTGGCAATTTTTGAGCCATGTGATCAGGGGCTTCAGGAAGCGATCTACTCAATCGAGCCGTATAGATGGAAAGACCTATGGTCAAGCTTTTAAGAATTCCCTAATTTATGCATTTCTTAAGTCATTTGACAATGCATTATAACCCAAAAATTGAGAGGAAAAGACAACCCTAGCAGAGCGTCTGCTAGACGCTTCAGGGGACTTTTGTTAAATTTGAAGTGTTTAGAGTCGCGAGGCTCACCTTGGATTGAACAGGGGCATATGATAGGATCTGCCGATTTGGTACCCAGAGCTGGTGTGGTTTTGGAGCGCGTTAGGCCACCAGGAGTAAAATGGTTATTTTGACTATAATTGGTCGAAAAGGGTCAGGATGGATTGGAATGGCATATTTAGCGTGCCGAAATGTTTGGGGATGGTCCTAAAAGATGTTTTCACTGTTTGGTGTGGTTTGTACTATGCTGGGGTGCCCAAGGGCAAACGGTCATTTTGATCAAAGTTGACTAGAACGAGACCGAAATTGGTCAAGATAACGTACAAAGCATGCCTAACCGTCTGGGAATATTCTGAAAGGGTGGACTTACCGTCTTGAGGGATTTTAAACTTTCCCAAAGACGTGCTTGGAGGCCCAAAGGGCAGGTTTGGTTATTTTTTACCGAGTCCAGCTAGCAAGCGCTGGTGTTAACCTAGGCGTTGGTTCCCAAGACAGCCTGGTCTCAGAAAGCTACCTGTGTAGTGTTGGACCCTGAGACCGCTCGGTCTCAGAGAGTTATTTATAAGGTGGTGTTGGTTCCTGAGATCGCCTGGTCATAGAAGTTACTTATAGGGTGGTGTTAGTCCCTAAGATCGCCCGATCTCAGAAAGTTAGCTGTAGAGTGGTGTTAGTTCTCGAGAACGTCTAGTCTCGAAGAACTACCAGATAATAGACATTCTACATTGGCAGGCTAGTAGGCACCAAAAATAAACCGTTTGGAATTTGATAAGGTGTTGGTCTCCAAGATTGCCCGATCCCAGGAAACTAACTGGATGACATTGGTTCTCAAGACTACCTAGTCTCGAAAAGATACCTGGATGGCGTTGGTTCCTAGGATTGCCCGATCTTGAAAAGCTACCTAGAGTGCCTATGGGCAATATGGTCTTTTCAGCTTTAATTGGGCCTTACGAGCCCAAGATGTGGCTAGTTGACTAGATTGGAGTTTAAAAGAGCCGGTTTGGGCTCGTATGTGTTGTAATGTTTGAAACTGGATCCGGTTGGGCTGGAGATTGCTGAGCGGGCAAAAATGAGGGTGCTTACAGTCGCCATTGGTAGAGCCACGAGTGGCTAAGTCGTGTTGACCCTTACTGTGGACACCTAGGCAACTCTCTCCTTCCTCCTAGCAATTATGACCTCCAAGCTTTGTGTCTACATGTCACCTAAGTTGTCTAAACTAGCGAGTGGGTCGGCAGTTTCGAATCGCTTTTGGAGTTAAGGTCGAAGGTGATGTTGATGACAAAGCGGGACTCAAATTGGGCTCCTTCTCCTCATCAGGGACTTCGATCAGGGAATTTGGCACTTGAGGTAAAGCACGACCGGATGACAATGACTCCTCAACAGCACCAGCTCCTCCTTTTACCTCAACAGGAGCAGTAGCAACTGTGACTCGGCTAGAATTGTGAATATAGGGAATCGCAATAACCTTTTAGATGTTCTTAAAGTTGCTAACCTCCCCTACGCCTTTAGTGTGGCAATGATGTCGTCAGGGATGCCTTCGATTGTTGAGAATGACTTGTAGCATATTGGTACCATAGAATAATATGAACAGCTCTTCTGACTCCCCGTTGTGGGCCTTATCCTTTGTAAGCCCAGACTTTTTCCAGTAATGGCAAGTTAACCCCGAGTGCTCGTACTGCTTTTTGGGCTTTGTATGTTCACTTGGAAACAAAAAGAGTGCAAATGTTAGATCAACAGGCAAAGTAAGAACAGTAAAAGAAAGATCAAGGCATTTTAAGTGTGAACCTGGGGCGTCAGGCTCTCTAGGGCAATGTCTGGAGGGCTGCTCAGCTTTGGGACGTCTTTATATTCCCAAAGGCCCGAGAACCACACCATGACATTGTCCACTACCTTTCTCACATCAGGAAGGATCTGGACGATCTCCCTATTTTTCTGTTTGGGATGAAAATAGTATTTTTTATTATTGTTGCCGACCCTTACGGGTGTGTAGCATAACGCAAACTTGTGGATGCCTATCTCTACCCTTAGAATGTGATTAAGCTCTACTATGCCCATCACTATCCTAAAGACGTTTCATGCCAACTAGGCGGGGCATAGAGAGTAGTGCCAGAGGAGCCGAAGCATAAATAGCTAGAGAAGGAACCTAACACCGCCCTCGAATATCATTATTAAAAGGAAGCACATCCCCTTGTTCGACTCGTACAGACAGAATTCCTCACAACCAGCCAACTTGATATCAACTCCCAGCGGGAATTGATATCTCTCCTTAAAAGCAGTGATGGCCCCAGGAGTACTAAGCATATTCCTAAGCCGTGTAGCCATTGTTACATGGTCGGCAGTATGAATGTGCAAAGAGAAGAACTTGTTGGCCCAAAAGGCAACCCAAGGGTGGTGAATTAGGTTTTTCAAAAATTAATGGCAATTAAGATTAATTAAAATTAATCTAATAGAACAAAGATCAATATATATAATGCAATATAATCAAAATAAAAATAAAAACAGAGTAATAGAAAGCACACCAAGAATTACCGAGGTTCAACCATAATTCGTGGTCTACATCCGCACCCCAAGATCCCCTTGAAGTCTTCCTCCACTATGTAATCTCCAATTACAAAATGGATGCTGATTTACCAAGTGCTCAGCTCACTTTTACAAAATAACTTCTTCCCAAGTTCTTCCAGCTACTAAGTGGTTTTATTTAAGATGCACTTCAACTTACAAGAGTTTTTCTTCTACAAGAAAACTCTCAAACTATCACTTACAGGTGTATAAAGTTATACAAACAAATTACAAAATCTCTATTAAGAGTGGGTAGAACAATAAAAGCTCACTTAATGAAGATAAGAAGAATATACAGATTTTTCAGTTTTATCAGTCAGTGGTACTTGTTTTTCTTGTATCTCTTGTATATAAATGCAGTTGGAAGCTTGTATATAAACACCTATATTGATTTCGTCTGTTGGAGATTGTTGGGGCTCAATTAATGCAAGTCCAGTCCGTTATAATGTTAGAAAAACTAGTCGTTATTCCCCAGGTGTTGACACTAGGCATAATGTGTCGACACATCTAGTTTGCATTTTTCAGATGTTGTCTACTATCTCTATATGTCGACTCTTCATATCCATGTGTCGACACATTGATTATTCTGTCTTCAAACTCTTGGCTTCTGTCTATGTGTGTCGACTCTTCATTTTCAAGTGTCGACACATTGCCCAAAAATCTTCATTCTGTCTTCCAATGATCAAGTTCAGCTTCAACAATATTATAAGATCTTGAAGGAGTCTTCTCTTTGGGGTATAATGATTAATCAAAGTCTTCAATTCACCAAAGTTATCCTCTATTCAATTTGGATTGAATCTATTATTTGATAATAATCTTTTCTTTATTTCTAAACTGTCAAGACTTAATTCTATCAATTCTGATCTCTTCTTCTTTGTTGCCAAGCTTTCTTTTTCATGTAGAGCTTCAAGATGCCTCATTGCCGACCTCTTCTCTTTGCTACTAAATCTTTTTTCTTCTTTAGGATCACTTTAATAGGACTTATATAAACTTGTTGAAGTTTACTCTTGAACACTTTCATTTTCTCAGCGTACATATTATTTTCATCGATTCACTACATCCCAGATGAAGTCTTTACTTAAATTCTTTGTAGAGATTATGCAATTTTGATGAATTCACTTCTCAACCATCTTCAATCTCTTCACAATCAAATCATCTTCAATTGATCTTTGCACACTTTGATGAAGTCTTTATTTGAACACCTTCAATCTTTTCGAGTGCAAGTTAACTTCATTAAGTTTATGCATACTTGATAAAATCTTTATTTGAACATCTTTAATATCTTCGAATGCAAGTCATTTGTTTGAAGTAGAAATAGGTGTCATTGCTCTATTTGGTTTATTGCATAACTCTTAGAGTGTATTGCTTGATCCTAACTTGTTATGCATCCACTCTGACATGTATTAAACTTTAAGTTGAACTTGAAGTCTAAATTATAAACTTTATTAATCTGCACACTAAGCAAATGCATTAGTAAAATAATACAAGGTTTAGTTATCATCAAAATCAACATGGGGATCAACCTTGAGTCAACAATCTCTCCCTTTTTTATTATGACAAAACATTTGCAAATTCAATTAATATACAATTAAATAAAATGGACAAGTACAATGCCATATGCAACCAAGTAATCAATACTAATTCATCAACAATTCATTGTTCATTTTACTTTAATCAATTATTCTCTATTTCTTGTCCAATTCTTCTCCAATTCTAATTCTTATGCAATTCTTTTCCGACAAATACAAGTTATTTATTTTACACTTATTCTTGTCCAATTCTTCTCCCCCTTTTTCTCAATTCATCAACAAGAGAAAAAGAAAAGAAAATTATAGACAGGTACAATAGCAAAAAATATTATAACAAAATAAATTGTATGATTAGGAAAGCAAACAAGCAAGCAAGCCATCAAGGCATCAATTGTGCACCAGAACAAGATTGTATTTCATTCATTCAAAACACTATTACAAAAAGTTGTTTGACAATTGATATCCACAAAATATGCAACAAAAACAACAACAGGGCCATAAAAATGTAGAATGATAGGGCAAGAGGGAATATGAGGTGAAGGGAAGTAAAAGAGGTAGGGGTAGATAGGATGAGGAAAGGAGAGTCTAGTGAGCATCAGATTTGATGGCCGAAGAGTTCTCCTCTTCTCTGGCTTCTTCCCTTTCCTATTCTTCCTCCTCATTATCTTCATCTTCTTCATTAATTTCTTCTTCCTCAAAGATTTTTCCTTTGTCATTTCTCAACAATTGTACTTCCTTTTGAGTTCTCTCATATTTCGTTTGATAAACATCATCCTTGTAGCTGCGAGATTTGCTTTGTTATTCAATTTGTCTAGATATTCCATGACTTGAGTTATAAAAATACTCAAATCCCCTGTACTCTCTTCTAATTCGGAACTCAAATTTTTTTTATGCTTCTCTGCCTGGAGGTGCTCCCAGATGAAGCCTTTCCTTTTGAAGTACTTTCTCCTCCAATTTTCTTTAAAGTCCACTTGTTGTTCTGTAGAATATACCCTATTCGTTTGAGTGTCTTCTTATTGTATTCATCACTAATGGCCTTGGGGGTTCTCTTCTTTTCATTTTTCAAATCAATTTCGAAGTGTTTGAAAACTTTTGTTAAGAAAATTCCATAAGGCAAACTGATTTTAGAGATGGTAGCCTTGTATACATGATCCAGAATAAACAGAGGCAAGTCAATCCTTGAATCAGTCAAGTATGCCCACAGAAAAAATAACTCCTTCTCCGAAACATATTCATACTTTTCAGTTTTAGGAGTAAAAATGGTGCAAGTAAAGTGATGAACTAACCTCAATTCAAGAGGCAAATTAGTGGTAAGGGGTTGTATACTTTCATCTACATCCCTTCCATAGAGAGTTTTTAATTGATCTTTTATAGAGACATTATTTCTATAAACTTCTCCACCACGTCTGATTTCAAGAATGTGTCTGATCACTTCTCTATCTATAGTGAAGGTAATACCCTTAACATAACTCTTGATGGACACTTCTCTAGGTTCCCTTTC